>WKLE02000372.1:33146-60368 GCA_014885115.2 Asterionellopsis glacialis
GCAACGACAACAAAAGACGATGATGATTCCAAAAAGAAACATGGAAATAGATCATGGCTTTGGAGTCGTCGATGTATTATTATTTTACGATCACATTCGAAATTTAATATGATTCGACTTTTTTTGGGGGGTATTTGTGGTTGTCTAATTGCAATATGGGTCATACTTCAATTATTATCGTTGTTTCGGGGGTATGACGATAAAACATCATCGTTATCCTTGTCATCATTGACCGCTGCTGAAGAGACTACAATAAAAAGACAAACAAATGAGAAACAGCAACAACAAAAAATTACATCATCATCACTGCGGTCATCATCATTGTCTACAACTAACAATAAGAATAATGCACAACCACGATACGTAAGTTTTTTTGAACGTGATGGTGGTGGTAATGCAAATAATGATAATAGTGACAATGACAAGAAGATTTTTCCAACATTACAAAGATTAGATTTAAACATGGAACGATATCCATCATATCGGCAAATGGAAGACGTCACAGAAGAAGAATTAGACGCACAGTTTAATTTACAAAATTCAAAGGATTACGATCGTGGACGTGAAGACGATTTTGCAACAGAGGATTGTATACCACAATACGATTGGCAAGTATCATCCTTTCCAACATGTAATACTGTACATGAATTTCATATTGATGAATTTCATTCTCCCAACAAGCAGAATCACGATAACGAGGTTGGCATACTCACAAATGGATATTGGCGTGATGTTTGGTCGGTACGGGAGCAACATTCAGGTACCAAACGTGTATTGAAAACTATCCGATATCAACATGACTACACACCACGGAATTATGATCGTCATCGACGCGATGCTGTTGCTATGGAAAGGCTTACAAGTTCACCCTTTGTCGTAGATATATATGGTTTTTGTGGAAATTCAGGACTCTTTGACTTTAGTACAGGTGGTGATGTCACGTCTGCTATATGGCCCAAGGGATACGAGATAGCTGAAAATAACTTGACGAATCTACAAAAGCTACATATAGCAACTCAAGCTGCAATTGGTGTAGCTGCCATGCACAATAACATCAAAGAAGGACAACCTTCTATGGCACATACGGACATTACACCAGGTCAATTTATTCTCATTGATGGATGGTATAAATTAAATGACTTCAATCGAGTACGGTTCCTACGATGGAACAAAGACAAGAATGAAGCCTGTGGATACACTGTAGGACGGAATCCTGGCAAGGTAATTATAAATAAAGAGCATCTGTCTCTCTGTCTCTCTCTAGAGTGCAAAGAAAGCATGCTTGTGGACCTGGAGAGAAGAAAAAATATTCTACATCATGAAGTTATAGTCTGTTTTTCTCAACACAATATTTGTCCCCCCCCCCCATTATTTCTTCCTTTCTCTCTTGCAGAATCGAGCACCTGAGGAGTACGCCTATGAATCACAATCAGAAAAGGTACGCAAAATACATTTCACTAATGTCCTTGCATGACGTGTTCTAAAAACAAACATTGACTGACCTTCATTTACAATACTTGGTTGGTTGTTCTATCCTCCCTTATCGTGTAATGCACACAGGTGGATATCTACTCTCTAGGTAATATTTTTTATATGCTTCTGACAACATGGTGGCCATTTGAAGATGTGTCCGACAAGGAAGCCAAAAATTTAGTGAAAGATGGTGGCCGACCGAGGATACCAAAATCTATAATGGACAGTAAGGATCCGATTACACAAGTCTTGTTGGAAGCAATGATTATGTGCCACGAACAATCTCAAACAGAACGAGCATCAGCTAGAAAAGTAGAAACTTTTTTGATGAACAAAATGAAAGAAATTGATCCAGACACTCTTGCAAAATGGAATAAACGATACGGATCAGAGAATCTTGTCATACATTAAAATTAGCTATGTACCGTACCGATACAGTCGGTACCCTCCCATACAAAAAGACACGTGAAGTAAGAATATATTCACCGCATACAAAGTTACGCTCTTCTGTTGTATGCATACTATTATTGCAACTATAATATGAAAAATTCATAAAAAGTTCACGGAAAAAGGATTGTGGTTAAAGTATGGCACGACTTGTTGGAAAAAATTTGAGAATTCAATTTCCTGAAAAGAAACACTGCTTCGCGGTGATTTGAACACGGGGTATTTAAAAACTGAGATCCGAATATTATGTTGGTATGATATGTAAAGTAGACATTCAAAACGTTGGTTCAGACCATGACACATTCAGCTTCCAAAAAATAATGTACTGAAAAGAAATTTATGAGAAAATCTGAAAGCCAGAATAATAATATGATGATGTTCTCTTCTGCTGTTGTTCCAAAAGCCTCAACTCTAATCTTTCTAATTTTCCTCTACATTGTGACTCACTACCGACACGGACGGTCACCTGGACAAAAGGATGCCTGGAAAGAAGAAAAGAACTTCGAAACTGTTAGGTAATGACTTTCAATGACAAAGGGTACGAGTACGGTGGGAGCAAAGGGAACACCGCGATTCGCGACATTACTCATCCATTATTAAAGCCTGAGGCTTTCGCAGACTTTTTTCATCCACGTAGAAGTAGCGGGGCGATATCGGAAGTTCTTCTTCTTGTTTAATTTTTCAGCTCGCAAATGCCATTGGAGGAAAGACTTCAACGTGCAGATGGAAAGACCCAAGACTGTACTGTTGACAATGATACAGATAACCATGGTGAAGGAACAGTTGGTCAATATCAGTTTACAGGATACAATTCACGGAACGTTTACCGAAACAGTATTAGAAACACTTCAACTTCGGACGTTGACCCTCAAAGATCGAGAAAATATCAATGGATTATTACTATAATTTTGGTATTTATTGTGATTCTTGTTATTGTAGATTCAACTACCAACAACCGCTTACAGCACGGTACTTTGCAGTTTCTGGAATGGGTAGAAAAACATCCCGGGCTTGGCGCTTTAGGCGTCATCATCATCTACATTTTAGCTACAATATTTTTTATTCCAGGTTCAGTTCTATCCCTGGGAGCTGGCTTTGCATTTGGTTCTGCATTTAATAGTACGATTCAAGGCGTACTTGTAGCTTCCCTTGTAAGTTTGTTCGCCTCATATCGAAAATTTTGGAATGAAAAGTGCCTTGTTTAGTCATACTTTAATTACTGAAATCACCCCTCGTCGGTTTTCAAAAAAACTTTAGGCTGTTTTTGTTGGTGCATCTATTGGTTCGATCTGTGCTTTTCTGCTGGGGAGGTAAGTTCAATGTGCAGGAGCCAATATGGTGGTGGTTCTACTTTTAAAATGCCAGCAAATTCGTCACAAACTAAAGGAAAATTTCAACTATTTCTCCGTAAAGGTACCTTTTTCGAGACTGTGTGTTACGTCTCGCAGCAAAATATCCAATCTTTCAAGCTGTTGATAAAGGTACGTTAGGAAAAGACCGATCAGATTGAAGCCTTTTATTATTCAAAATTTACCATACACATGCATCTTAAACTCAATATTTTATTTTTATGGCGATTGTTTGGATCAAAAGCATTCGAAAGCAATGGGTTGAAGATCATGATTCTGTTACGACTATCTCCACTAAGTAAGCCTTGTTATTTGAGATTTTTTTTTTGGATATTATGTTCATTTCACTCACCTAAGATACTTTTCGAAATCCTACAATGATAAACATTTGCATACACTCTAGTTCCCTACAATGCGCTGGATTATATATCAGGTGTGAGCTCAATATCTTTATGGTCTTACTCGCTGGCAATGGTTGCAATGATTCCAGGTATAATTGCATTTACTTTTGTTGGGGCAACAGCGTCCAGTCTATCCGATAGTACAACAAAGCATGGGGAAAGTCATCCCCTCCTTCGAACCATAAGTCTTATCGTTGGGGTAGTCTTTGCTATATTAGGAGTTTCAGTAGCTGGATATTATTCAAAAGTAGAGTTAAACAGAGTACGTACGTAGGGAGATGTGCATGTAATTATTCTGTATGTATCGGTTCTAGACTTGATGAATGGCTTACACCCTTTCAGTTTCGAAATAAAGACTAACTTTCAAAGAGCTTTACGAACGCACCTTCACTCCTTTCGTTCTATCTTTCTTTCTCCAGATTTTAGAAGAGTCTGAAACGACCTCCTCAAATTCAGTTGAAGAAGAGCTCATGAATAATCACAGAGAAGGGCCATTAATATCAGAACAACACCAAGTTATTTGATTCAAAACTCTCTCCAGATTTGATTGACGAGAGAGCACATCTTTGTTTTCTACAATTTTGTAAGGGCAAAAAGAAGGATTAAAAAATCTGATATTTTAGCACAAGTTTGTAAGTATCGGAAAGAACATACCAGTTCTTTGTCAAACTGCTTTTTAAAGTTGTGGCGAACAGGAAGTTTCCAACATCATTTTTTAAATGGAAAGTCCTAGCAGCTCTCTCTCTCTCTCTCTCTCTCTAGAGTGAAGGGGATGTTGGTCCATTCTGACACCTCTAGCAATGATCTTAAGTTGTGTTCATTACACAAAATCGAGTTAATTACTATTCTGATAAATCTATATAGGACAAGCAAACCCGGGAGGGAGTGGAGTGACTTGTTGTGTCATGGAGAACTGAAAAATCTGCTTGCAGTCATCTAGTCAGTTAGCTTTTTTAACTTCCAGAATAGTTTAGTAAAAAGTTCTAGCAGGTATCAACTCCACAATAAAAAAGGATGCGAAAAGTGAATGAGAAAATATGTGGAAGTGCATATTTTGCATGACAAGAATGACAATAAACAAGTATTTAGAGTCCGATGAGTGCAACAGTAGTATTTTTTCAAGAATAGCTGCTTGCCAATTTAGTGGTACTAAGTGGTTCTATTATTTAACCTTTTCAGAGCAATATATTTGTTCTGAGATATTTTGTGATTGTGCATGTTGATTTGATAATGGCCGGTTTGGTTGACTTTTTTGACTTCCTTTGGCATGTCATTGAAATCTTTATGCTTTCAAGGCAGAATGCTTTGAAGTTTAGAATTTTTCCGGGGACCATGTTCAAAGAACCTGCTGACAATGATGTTATCAAAAACGAATTGTCGTCACTTTGTTTCTCTGTGTGAAGAATTCATCAGAAAATGATTACAAGTGAAGAAAATAACATTTACAACCCTGAACCTGTTAGTACTATTAAATAGAACGTTATATTCTAAAGCGCATCAAAAAAGTCAATAATCACATTTTTTATAATCTTGGGTGCAAACAATCCGTGTTCGATACTTCCAGTGTGACCTGTGTAGAATCCATTCTTGACCTAAACCTAAACATAGACACAAATCTGTAATATCAGCTTCAAAACGGAAGCTTTCGATGTTTATCACTTTTGAAACAATCCAAGTCAGTACTGTACTATAGTCATCAAGTAAAAAGAGTTGTTCATACACTAGATCTAAATTTTCAAAATATGTGAGAGTGCTTAAAAAGCTCTCTCCTGTATAATTCTTGAAATTTGTAGTTTACGAATATATTGCAGAAGAAGTAAATTGTCACAATAACTCTTATGATTTATACCTAGAGGACCTACTGGTAGTCTACTTTGTATAAAAAGGTTGTTTGCCAAAAAATCATCATCATCTACCTGGTACAATCGTACTGTTATCAAGAAGTACATGTGTATGAATTGGATTGATTTTTTTAAAGGTTATCATCGCTTTTTCAATAACTGTATTTGTTTATTTAAATCGTTCCACTTGAACATCAAATAAAATAGTAGCATCACGTCTTGGATTTTTCACAACTGAATCCAAGGCACGTTGATCATTGGCATTCATGGGTTGTGGTTCTAAGTTTGGATAATTACTATAGGCAAGATTGGCAGGAACAATGATACGTCGTATGCCACCTTTTTTCATGCCAACCAAACCCGATTCTAATCCAGGTACAATTTGTCCAACATTCATATCAAAGGTGAGTGGAATGGCACCAAATCCATCTGGATTATTGTTCTTGGTGTTATAAAAAATGACACCATTTAAATTCAATAATCGTCCTGAACATTGGATGGATACTTTGGAGGATGTAGATGTTATACTGTCAGCCCCTGATCCTACTTTAAAGTCTTTAATTTGAACTCCATTGGGTAATGTCACAAATGCACTTTCCCCAACAGGGGCTGGTGCTTGTGTCCCTACATTGGTAAATTCAGCAGGTTTGGTATCCGATGCTGCATTGGAAACTTGGGGCATTGTTACTGCTGCTGTAGCAGACGTAGCTACAACACTATTCACAAAGATATCATGTAACACGGAGCGTCTTGTATTCATAATAGATTCCTCATGATTATGGCCGCGAAAAGTTGCCAACTTTGTTGTAGGATGATGTTGTGTCATTCTGGATGTTTGTGGGTGTGTGGGTGGTGTAAAACTTGACACGCCATGGTAGTCGTTCGGAAGTAAAGCTACTACGAATATCGTCATGATGGCCATCACTCCAATACCACCACAGAAACCTTGTGAATGAACAATCATTCTATAGGAGTTGAATCAAAAGTAGTAACAATCGCTTGTAAAACTCGTGTAACTCTAAACACTCTTTCTCTCAATTGACAATGTCACTGTGTCTCTTTTCTATTGTCTGTATCACCAATAGCTCTCTCTAGCCTAACTACAGTAGACGATTCTGCTCTCAACTTACTGTGTACGGTACGAGATGTATTGTGGTGTTGTGTGATGGGATGGTTTTACCAGGATTACCGACTTTTAGCTTTGCTGAGACAACCCTGATGACACTCTTTTAGAAATCTCGACAAGAAGAGTGTTTGAATGTGGTATCTTTCCACAACATGTCACTAAAAAGGTCAGCGGTGACACACAAATGACACAGTATTATCAGTACTTTTTCTTTTGTGAGAAAAGATCCCTGCCACTGACGAACGAATTATCCCGACGAAGAACAGACAATAATCGATAATGAACAAATGAAAATAATGCGCCCTACATGTTAAAAGTGGGAGTGACATCAAGGAGGGGGAGTGACATCTTCTATTGTGTGTTCTGATATTTACCTTTTCAAGGTTAGGGTTATTAAAAAAATGTATTTGGAAAAAGGTGTATGATAAAAAATTATACCAAGAGTAGGAAAAAAAATTAACAATTTGTTCCTGGCGCTAAAACGAAGGGACGGTAGCCCCAAACATAAGTACCCTATTCAATTCAGATTACAAATATAAATGATAGTATTGTTTCAAAAAATATCCATGTGCAGAAATGATGCTAACTGGTGCTAACGGGTTAGCGTTTTAGCAAATGAATCTAACGGGTTAGCGTCATTTTGCTACTATGGAGTTTTACTAGTAAATTTTTACTAGTAAAACTCATGTGCTGATATTGAATATTTTCTACTAGTAATTAACACCTACATTGCTTCCACCGAGAGTGCTGTGTTTACAGAATTAGGAATAGTACAGTTAGGTCAAAAATACAAAAATACTTAAGGAATATCAAATTTAAACTTCTTTTTAATGGTCAAGACTGTAATTTTCCCACTACAATACTGTACCATTCTATTCTTCTTTCTCTTTTTGTACAAAAGATGCCGCCGTCAGAACTAACAAAGATGATGAAAGCTTCCACGACAAGGAAGACATGGAAGCAGAAACTACCACAAGAAGTTGAAATACAAATTAAAATGTGCGAATGTTCCAATGGTAGCTTCACAATTTGATGAAGGTGAATTGTCAGCTACAGCTTATAGATCCAGAACCAGTTTAGTTGTTTCAATGGTTCTGTCTTCCACTGTCTTTGGTCAACAGTGGGATTTTAACACAAGACACCCTAAAGATTCTAAATGGTACCTTGGAAACACTTGTTCCAATGAAGACAGAAATAAAAAAGCATTCCAACTTATTGTTGGAACAGATTTAGATGATGAAGATACTTACATTGCCCTCAATCACAACATTATTCCAAGATTGGTTTCCCAAGGCACAGCAGAATGGTTTCTTGATTGACATCATCAACAAATGATGGAATGATAAGAGCTCTGTCAAATTGGATCAATATTCAACATGAACTTTGATCACAATTCAAAATTGTTCTTGGTTATGCTGGCATCTCTCATTTGTTACCAGACCAACAAGAAGACAACATGTACAGACAATGAACCAGAAGATGACCATGAAGATCATGAACTAATTGAAGACAAAGATGAAGAAGCTGCTGAAACATGGATCATTTCACTAAATGATCCTGATTCATTTGAACAAGCTAAGCTTGACTTCAAAACTGATGTTCTGGATCAAAACATTTTAGAAGCCATGCTATTGAAACTAAACACAGCCATCCCTAAAACAATTGATGCCATTGAAAAGAAGGTCCTTTCATGGGTTGATTGTCCAATCAATGATAGAGATTTTGCATTTATGAAAGTTAGTGAGGTTACAAAGGACAATGGAATTTAAATTCCACCTAGGATACACCAAAATTGCTTACTAAAACTTGTGAGCAGCAAATGCAAGTCAGACACCAACACTGCTGTCAACAACAATCCAGTAGCACCTCCTTTTGATCCTGTTTTTGTTTCTCTTTTGAAATCAACATTCATGAAGCCTCAGAAGAAAGGAAATTCAGAAGGACAACAGCTATTTGTGATTCATTTAGTGGATTTTCCTTTGAAAGTTATAATTGAAACACTCTAGAGGGTAATTGAAGTTGGAAGTTCAAGAACTACAATTTGACTGCTTTTATGTAAAATATGTAATCTGTGGGACAAAATATTTTAACTTGGCACGCCTAAAATTTTGACCCAAAACTTTATCGGAAATGTTCATGCGTTCGAACATATGTAGAGAAAGTTGAAGGCGGCTCTTCTGTGGAGGTTAGAGTAACCATTGGGATTGAAAGTAAAATGAAAAAATTGTACAAGTAAAAAAAGTGAGAAGATTTGAAGCATAGTGAGTGGGGGAGGGAAATAATTGATGAATTTCACTTTAACTTTGACAGATGATGAAATAATTGATGTACTTAACTTTAACTCTGACAGATAAAATAATTGATGCTTTTAAATTTAACACTGACAGGTACAATTTTCTAGTAGGATTCTACAGAGTTGTCCATGTAGGGGTTTTAGTAAAGGAGAAGTCGCACGCCATGGGTGCACGCACGCACGTACTTTGACTCCAAACACAAGAAAATCACATGAGCCCTGTGTTTTTCGCCCGTCCAAGAGACTTCCGATTCCGTCGTGTGGGCAGAGAAATCTCAGTCGTTGCGAGACACGTTGAAGTCTGGCAACCGTCTGTCATACAAGGTGTGATTGGGTCGAAAGTCGACGACGATAAGAATACATACCGTCCCTGTCCAGCAAGAGACAAGAGAAGTCAACGAAGAAGAAGAACAAGCGAAAGGAACCGAAATAATAGAGCAAGTGCAAGAACGAAGGAATTTTGATACCATAGCAACGAAAAATCATGCCACCTAAAAAGAAGGGAGGAAAAAGCGACAAAGGTGATGATGGAGATCATCTCACTCGTATTGCCATTGTGACACCAGAACGATGCAAGCCCAAGAAATGTAGGCAAGAGTGTAAGAAGAGTTGTCCCGTCGTTAAACTCGGAAAACTCTGTATCGAAGTTGGTCCCAAGAGCAAATTGGCTTTCATTTCCGAACCACTCTGTATTGGTGAGTTTTGTGTGCACTGTAGTTCCAATTTTGACAGAAAGTGATACCAGAATTTGCCATCCTTTCTATATTTTTTCTTTCTTTGCCAAATCAAATCTCACGACCACTCGTTGCTAATGTCTTGAATTCGAAAACTGCCAACCGATTGTAATGAAATTTACTCAGGTTGTGGTATTTGCGTAAAGAAGTGCCCCTTTGAGGCGATTCAGATCATTAATCTTCCAAAGGATTTAGAACGCAACACAACTCATCGTTACGGTCCAAACTCTTTCAAACTTCACAGATTACCCATGCCCCGTCCTGGACAAGTCTTAGGTCTTGTAGGTACCAACGGTATCGGAAAATCAACTGCCCTCAAGATTTTGGCTGGTAAGCTCAAACCCAACTTGGGTAGACATGATGCTCAACCTGATTGGGAAGAAATCTTGGTACACTTCCGTGGGTCAGAATTGCAAAATTATTTCACTAAAATCCTCGAAGATAGTATGAAAGCCACTATCAAGCCACAGTACGTTGATCACATTCCCCGTGCTGTCAAGGGGAAGGTTGGAGAAATCCTCAAACAAAAGGATGAAAGGACTGAAGCAGAAGACTGGGATGTACTTGACTGGGCTACCTCCGAAGCTGAATTGAAACATCTTTTGAACCGCGATGTTCGTGTCTTATCTGGTGGTGAATTGCAAAGGTTTGCAATCGCTGCTGTTGCTGTTCAATGCAGTGATGTGTACATGTTTGATGAGCCATCGTCATATCTAGATGTGAAGCAGCGTCTGACAGCCGCCCATATGATTCGACAGTTGCTTGAAGGAGACGTTGGAGACGTACGCTATGTCCTTGTTGTGGAGCACGATTTAGCTGTCCTTGATTACTTGAGTGACTACGTGTCTGTTTTGTATGGTGCAGCTGGAGGTTACGGAGTTGTTACGATGCCCTTCGGTGTCCGTATGGGTATCAATGCTTTCTTGGCGGGTTTCATCCCTACAGAGAATTTGAGATTCCGTAATGACGCTCTGTCATTCAAGGTATGTGCTGCCTTTTGGTCTGATTGGAACAAATCGTTTACTTCAGAATTTGATTTAAAGTCTAACGTGTTTCATTTGCAACTTTCTTCTTCGTTTACCACAGGTTTCCGAGAGAGCGGAGGCGAACGACGATGCAAAGAATGATGTAATGAAAAGATACTCGTATCCCAGCATGACAAAAACTCAATCAAAGGAGGGCTCAAAATTTATTCTTCATGTCGAAGAAGGAGCCTTTACAGATTCAGAAATCATTGTGCTTTTGGGTGAAAATGGTACTGGTAAAACAACGTTTGTGCGTATGCTTGCTGGACTTCTCAAGAGTGATGAGCAGACCAAGCTGGAAGAGGATGGATATGAATACGAGGCTTCACAAGCTGGAGTCCCAGACCTCAACGTGAGCTATAAACCTCAAAAGATTTCACCCAAGTTCCAGGGTACCGTTCGACAGCTTCTTCACAAGCGTGTACGGGATATGTATGTTCATCCTCAGTTTATCTCCGATGTCATGAAGCCGCTTATCATTGACAACATTATCGACAATGGCGTGCAGAACTTGTCCGGTGGAGAGTTGCAGCGTCTTGCAATTGTTCTTGCACTTGGAACTCCAGCTGATGTCTACCTAATCGATGAACCAAGTGCGTATTTGGATTCGGAACAACGTATTAATTGCGCAAAGGTTATCAAACGTTTCATCATGCACAGCAAGAAGACGGCCTTTGTTGTTGAGCACGATTTCATTATGGCTACCTATCTTGCCGACCGTGTTGTTGTGTACCATGGTAATCCAGGTGTTGAAGCAACGGCTACAACTCCTCAAAGTCTTTTAACTGGAATGAACCAGTTCCTCAAAAGTCTTGAGGTCACGTTTAGAAGAGATCCAACGAACTTCCGTCCAAGGTAAGCTATTGCTATGATGAGTTCATTCTTTGGTACAGTTAGTAGGGACACAATCCTTCTGCCTGTATAGCAGTTTCATATCTGGGATGACGAGATATCATGCTTGAAGCCATTATCCGTATTGGATTGATTTTCAATCCTTGCGGGCGCTGTTTTTGCGTTGGCCGTGGAAGCATCTAAGTCTTTTGTTTTAATTTCTAACCAGAAATTATGGAGGAAATTGGTCGATTCGATAAACCATTTTTGGATGCTCTGAAAAGTTGTACTAACTTAATCGTTTCTTCTTTGTTACGATAATTTTAATTGACAGAATCAATAAGAGGGGTTCACAGAAAGATGCCGAGCAAAAGAAGAACGGAAACTATTTCTTTTACGACGAAGATGACAACGATGACGACATCGATGATGACGACCTTTAAGATGCCTGAATGAAACTAAATTCGCCACATCGGACCTTGTAGGTTAAAGGTTGTAATTCAAATTATGTAATACATGGAAGGGATTGTGTCTGACATCATTAGCAGTTTCAAGAATCTCGGACTATACTTGACTGTATATATTCCCTTTTGTCTTCAATATGTTGCAGTTTTTTCAAGCACTTTTGTCTGAGGCCATATTAGATACGCAGATTATTAATTTCTTATAAAAAAATCTAGCCTCCCGATGACTTTGTTTGACTCTAACCCCTTCAAGCTAGCTCTGATTGTTGTCACGGATTTGAAGTCTTTGTCCGCTGCTGTGAGAGGAAATCAAAATTTCTTGAATGCTTTATGTGCCTTCACATTTATACACAATTGAATTGAAGAGAACAGTTGAAGTTCTGGCCTTGGAAGGCTGGAAGGAAACTAAATTTGTTTAAGAATAATGATGTTTTTAAATAAAATTACGACATTTAATCACTTTGGGGCCACGATCTTGGTGTAAATACCTTTGAAAGTATACGCCATTCGTCCGATTTAGCATTGGATCTTCCCAATAGAATATGATCGACAAAGACATTTGTTTTTGAGCCATTTCCAACATGGACAGTGGCCGATGCTGCAGTCTGACAACTCAACACATCAATACTAGCAACTGCATCATATGCTTTTGACTCAGACAAGTGAGGGGTTTGGGATGCAACTCCATCAGAGTAGGTTTTAAGGGGGATTTCTAACAATGATCCTGTTGGTGCCGACCAATCTGTAGATGATTCATCTGACGGTGCTATGCCCACAGAGAGTAACGATGCACCTTCCGCAAAGAGATTTAGAGCTGCCACTTTATCATCCGAGCCCCCACCATGTTCAATCGACAGATACTTGTTAAGTGCATCATTGATAGAAGCAAATGAATTGTTTGGTGCACTATGGGTTAAAGCATCACCTCCTATCACCTCTCGTACGATATGCCAGCCATCATTTGCAACCATCGGTGACATAGTTCTCTGTTCTGAAGGACTCGGATCCAACCGAAGCAAAGACACATAGCGTTGACGACCATCAACACCAGAAATCTTTGCAAGCGCAGTTCTGCTATCCGACAATGTAAGTGACAACAAGGAAGGGGCCAGCATTGTCTTCTCGACAGGAGTGCGAGATTCTTGGAGTTTTTCAAGCGCTTTTTTTAATGTCGATGGTACCCAACCAGTTCCTTCGTTGTTTTTCCACAATGATCCACGTGGGTGCCACACACTCGATAAAGTATCCGCGCAGTGAAATCCCACCCCATGAGAGGATTCAAGAAGGCGTAAAATGTTTTGGGATGCCTTGGCGGATTCCAGTCCTAGCTGAAGAGGTTGCCTTGGACCACTCTCATCCGGTGGCGGCGCCGAGACTAAATCTGGATTACCATGGCCTATGTGTGTTCGTATCTGCTGCCATCTTCCAAGGTATTGAGGAGCCCTTCTCAACGCTAACATGGTTGTTCAATCAGGCGCTCAATCGCTCGTTCCTTTGGATGCTCTTGTCTGATACAAGAAGTAGAAGAAGATGAATAATGAAATATTTGTGTCTTTCATATCTTCATCCCTGCTCAAAAGACATCAGAAAAAAATCAAAATCGATGAAATTACACATCATGATTTTTACCTGCGTGTGCCAGTACCTGTACGGGTACAGGTACATGGTAGTCCAGTGGTATTTCACCGTGGTACTACTACCAGGGTACTGTACCTGAGGACCTACCTGGTACGATACCAGACAGTATATCAAATACCTGTAATTTCTGAATTTACAATCTCAGAAGTCTTGGATACGTGGTATTTAGTATTGTATTCACGTTCATTAGAGTTACAGAAAAGAGAATACAGTGTGTATCTTCTTTTTTTGGTCCTGACAACTCTAGAATATCTCTATAGATATTCATGGAAGTACTATTATAATGTATCGGTAGGTCCGAAAGGTAGGTCTACATGTTACCATGGTTTCCTTACCGGTAGGACTCTGGAAGATATTGTTGAGTCAAAAATTTCGAACAGAATTTCTCGAAGAAAGTCCCTGCTTGTCCCGTTTGAGGTGCGTCGCCTCTTATGAAAATGGGATTTCACATCTCCCTAGCAAGGGAATAAGAATGTTACCAACAGAAGAGTATAGAGAGGACGATAATCCTAACAGAAGTCTGTTATCGTGCTCCTCCCCCAACTATGAAACGATCGGCTTCTCATCGAAAAGTCAAGATTCTTCTTTATCAGCATCTGATCCACACATATCTGTCATTGAGTTTGAGGAGACATATGAATCTCATGATTTTAAACCTGGAATTGTAGCAGCTTTACAGTCTATCAAATTAGACAGATACGCAGTGCACTTTGGAATCAGAATGTCCTCACTTCTTACTTTATCAGCTCTGTTTGTTCTTGTTGCCGCCCCTGACGGTGGTCGGTATCCAGAGGGAATGTGGGTTTTTATCTCTGTTTTATTTGTTTCATGGTTCCCACGTCTAGATGCTGCATCTGTAGTCGAAAAAAGTGTACAAAGGCTTATTGGAACATTCATAGGTGCAGCTATTGGATTAATCTGTGGGTTTCTGTCACTGCCTATTTCGGACCATTCGAAGCAAGCATTCTTTTTGGCATGCTGCATTGCTGTGGTTTCCTTTCTTATTACCTTTTCAATCGTACAATTCAAAATTGGTAATGAAAAAATCATTTCAAAATACAACTATGCATCTATTCTTTGTCTTTTAACATTTGCTATTTGTATCCTACCGTTTTATAATGGTGAGGAGCCCAAATGGCGCAAGGCAATGTACCGAATAGTGAATGTCATCGTTGGATGTATCCTTGGGGCCCTTGGTTCAATACTAATATTACCACGATCGACAACGTCCATCATCTTGGAACAAATTGAAAGACAAATCAAGTTTGCAGGTGAGGCGTCCGAGGCCGTACTTCATGGAGCAACTGATGCATTTTCTGGTCGACTGAAACCAGTAACTCTTGCAACTGAGATACTCGAGTCAAACGAAAGTCGACGGTCAAGACTCCGTCATTCTCTATCTCGAAAATCTTTTCGTGCAGTAAAAAAGGAAATCGTATATGAGGGCGGTGATATTGTATTAGAGAAGTATGAAGCAGCACTGAAAGACTGGCGCGCTACTAAAACAATCTATCCGGTTCTAAACTACGATCCATTCAATTTTGGAGTTGCAAAGGACGATCAGGTTGCTTTTCAAACAGAAACTGCAAACATCTTGGCGAGAGCATTAAGAATTCAAAACACGGTTGTGTTGATAGACGGTATAGTACGAAATGACCCAAAACATGACTTTAATGAAGAACATTTGGCCATGTTCGCCGAAAGTGGCACACTCATTCATCAAATGCTAACAGTCCCACGTAATGAAGAAGCGAGTGAGTTAGCGGCCAAAGCGTTGTTTGAGAAACTTTCTCAAACACGGCATTTCATCGTCCAGATGTCTGGTCACGTGGCTGGATCACCAAGTGAATTGCCTTCCATGCATTCTGCGAGTAACTTGGATGAGCTAGCGAAGAACGGCGGTGAAGGGTACAACGACAATGACGGCAGGGTAGCACCCAAATTTGTTCGAGGAAGTAATGTCTGTGCCCTGCTCTTTTTACAACTTGTAGAGCACCTTATTCTAAGGTCCCTTCGACTTTATAGTACTTGGGCGAATGTCCAGGAATTAGGAGTTGTGAAAAAGATATCAAAGGCTAAGAGCTAAGATATAGACTAACTGTTACAGTGCAATATTCTTTACCCGCCTTATGAAATGAATTGCCTTTATACCATAATGTTAGTACACTTCTGTGTGCCAGCCTCCCGTGTCCTCGGAAACCTCATATTTATGACCAGTTTCCTTCACGATTCTGGATTTCCATGCATCTGAAAAACCATCTTCTTTCACTGTACAACCACAAGAAGGTTCATTTTCATCTTTAGTTATCGTAAAAAAGTCACGAAATCGTACGAAAAGTTCACCATAAAACTGTAACCATCGAGTATGGAGTGTATCTCCAGCTGACACACCAAAGGCTGTTACAAACTCTACCGCACTCGTCATTCCTTCTGTCTCATACATGTACATAGCTTCCTTGTCTGTCTTTGATACACTTTCAATGAAATCTGATTGAATTTGTAAAATTTCTTTCCGAATCATTGGATACGCATCCTTCCAACGGTAATAGGCAAAGTTACTAACCATATTTTGAACCCAAAAAGCTTTCGACAAATCAAATGTTAGGAGCGGTGTAGTTACACCATCTTGCGCACCCTTTCCAGCATATGCTTTTGAAATTCGTGTACTACTGCCATACACTGGAACACGAGGAGATGTAGAAGAATCATCTACAGCAAACCAGACTAATGCTGAAAGTTCTGGTGGCATCCAGGGACGTATCTGAGCTATAAAATTCCACCCTGTCTGTTGTGTTCCTATAGATCGTTCATTATGATACTGTTTCTTCCTATCATCAGTAGCACGAAGATTTCCATCCATACCATCAGCGGTACTACTTTCCCACATTAAAGGTCTTGGGCGGTAGGGTGCAGAATAAAGGCCAGCACCAACATCTTTAGAAGAATCCAGCTCCGTCTCTTCGTAATGACTTGACATTACATGCATAACATCAAGTAACGAAAGTTTCGAATGTGGCTTTACCCATAATGGCATTCGATTAGTTAGATTTCGTCCTGTAGCATAATCAACATATTTTTGTCGGAATGTCCCATCTGTATCAACTATTTCACTAAATATAGACCAAACTCGAGCATCTTTAAACCGAGCACCTGAAAATGTAACAGGATTGTATACGTCAGAAAAGGAAAAATCATGATCGTCATCATCCGGACCATCATACAATCCATAATATTTTGCTACATCAACAACATCATCCGCATACATGCAATTATCAGGATCATTTCTTGGGAATGTTGTAATTCTAGCTTGATTGGCATGTGCTGATACGTATCCATCAGGGATACGACGTGCAACCCATACAGCACCTAACCGACCATTGTCATATTTAGATCCACGACTGATAACTTCCATAATCCATACTTCACCTGATTGATCTGCAATTGAAAACGATTCACCTTCACTTGCATATCCGTACGCATCCATAAGATGAACCATTGTTTGGATTGCCTGTTTTGCAGTTTTACATCTTTGAAGTGTAATATAAATTAATGATCCATAATCCAAAATAGCATTGGCTTGTGATGATAAGATTTCAACACCACCAAATGTTGATTCACCAATACATAAACCAACTTCATTCACGTTTCCAACAACATTGTATGTTTGAGTTGTTGACTCTGGAATTTCTCCTAAATACCTTCCTGTATCCCATTCATATATTTTTCGCATTTTTTGCTTTGGCTGTTGTTCTTTTTGTTCTCCTTGTTCATCCATAATTTTGTTCTTGTCGTCGTCGTCGTCGTCGTCGTCGTCGTCGTTGCCTTTTTCATTTTTATCGTCGTTTTCATTTTCGTTATTAGTCATGGTAATGGTCGCTGGATAATGGTATAAATAACCCATTAAACTCCCCGAATCGGCATTATAAGCAATCATAGGGCTCCCATCTTTTGAAGCCCCTGGTGTTATTAAAACATCTGTACAAGCGTTTACATTTTGTTGCAAGTACAAAAGGAATAAACATGTTTTCAAAATTACTCTACGAGTTGCCAATACTGACACCATTATCATTGTCATTAACACAACGAGCTTTTCAAAGCAGAAGCAGCGACTCAGTTGTTGTGTTCTGTTCTCTCTCTCTGATGGTGATGTGTGTCAAGAAATATAATAATAATGATGATGTGTCTGCGTCTCGTCTTGTGGATCCCGCATCTTAGATACAGATGGGGTTATCTCGAACCCTTTTTTGGTTGATTGGGACTGCATGTCTGTGGAGGGAGATTTCTGAAATTGAGATTCTCGCAATAATTTCGCGTCAGTACAGAATAGCAACAATGATGCAGTAACTGAGCAACTGCCGACAACACCACAAGACTAGAGACTATATTCACTGTTCATCATCAGGTTTGTTAAAAAATACTGTCAAAAATGAATAATGATAATAATAATAACAACAACAACAACACAGAATCAAGAGAAACGAAGGTTCAAGATAATGAAGAAGAACGACCAAGGAAACGATCACGATTATCATTAAGTAGTAATAGTAAGAATTCGAAAAAGAGCGCAGCGAGTGCAAACTTGGATTCTAACACATCCACTAACTCTGTCACAGCTGCCACAAAGAAAAAGAACAATAACAACAGTAGGAAGAAGGAAGAATCACCTATTATTTTAGCATTGTTACGACTTGATCCTATATTACAATTTCTAACCAAAGCAAGTGGAAAAACAAAAATACCCTTACAAACTTTAAAGGCAGCACTTCCAGGGTGTAATGATACTAGTGTAGCTCAATGGAGAGAATTGGCACATCGTGGAGTAATAGAAATCACTCATAGCGACAAAGGTGATGGATCAACCGCTGATGCATCAGGTGGACTAATGAACGACAGGTCGACCTCTTCTTCTAACGAAGAAATTTTTATTGGATTCCCTCCTCCTCCAACAATTTCTGATAACGGCGATGATGATACAACCATACAAAATCAGAAATTAAAAAAACTCACTGAAACAGGAACATTACACGGAAGTACAAAAACAGCCGCAAAACGACGTTTAAGAGCTTTGAAACGCAGTCTTAAAATTAATCCTGAACCAATGCTTGTTGTTGAAAGCAATGGCATTGTTAAGAATAGTGAATCAGCCGAAGAAGTAGAACAGGGAACAAATGATTCTAGAAACATGCAATCATCAATCATCATAAATAATGGAAGTTCTGGACGATCATCTCCTGTTGCTGAAGAAGACTGCAATGCTGTTCCTAATGATGGAAAAGATTGGGATACATCACTTGTTCTTACCAAGGAAAATTTGAATAACTTTGATGTTACGGAGGTACAAGAAGATGAACAACAAGCACGTCGCGCATTAGAAACATTTTTGAAACCAGGAAAGAAAGATACTGATAGGACCAAATTATTTTTTGATAAGCAAGCGGCATATGCTGCCTCTCAAACAGGTCGACAGGAAATTCAGGGCAAACTGGCTGCTGACGTCCAATCCAAAATACCTTTGCCATTAACATATGCTCTGGGCTTAGATCTTAGTGGCAGTGTTCCAAAACAAAATAGTAGCGTAGGCAGTCGTCGACTTTATAGTCATCAAGCTGAAGCCATTAATTCAGCTTTACGACGCATCCACACACTGGTTTGTACAGGTACTGGTAGTGGCAAGTCATTATGCTTTCTTGTTCCTGTATTGGCTACTGCTATGATGTCGTCAAGTCAGAATACTTCCGATGATAACAAAGAAGACAGTGGGACATCACTTATACTATTTCCAACCAAGGCTTTGGCCCAAGATCAAATGACAAAGCTGCAAAATGATTTACTAGAGAAACATTCTGATCTAAAGCAATATATTCGTGTCGGAGTAATTGATGGGGACACCCCTCATCCACAACGTGCAGAAGCAGCAAAGCATTGCAATATCATTTTAACAAATCCAGATACCCTCCATGCCGCAATACTACCTGCATGGAAAGGAATTTACAAGAAAATACTAGGGAGACTCCAATATGTTGTCATTGACGAGGTATGTGTTCGTATTTCTTTAGTTTATCGTATTTTATTTTCAGTTCTTCAAGCTCCAGCTCTAAAGAAATGAACTTACATTTGCTTATTTCTTATTTACACGATTTATAGGCTCACATGTATGAGGGTGTTTTTGGAGCTCATGTTGCTATGGTACTTTCACGATTGTCGCGACTTTGTTCTGTCGCTTCAAGAACGCTTGGAAAAAATGCTGCTCACAGAGCATCCTCACTGCCACCTCCCACTTTTCTGGGTTGTTCAGCTACCATGACACACCCAGAGCACCATTTTCGGATGCTTTGTCCGATTCAGAAGGACTCTACTGTAACTGTTATTGATCAAGGTTCGTTGAAATGACGGCATGTTGCAGATTATTTTCTTACACTACTTCTTCCTTCCTCACCTATTTTGGTTTTATATTCTTTTACATTGTCTTCCGCAGATGGCTCACCTCGCCGCCCGAAACATTTTTTTGCCTGGAACCCACCCATTATGGATCTCAACGGCTACAGCACAGGCGAAGTTGTCATAAAACGAGTTGATACGAAGAAAAAAAGTAAAGGCGTCCAATCAGCTCAAGACGATGCTCCCAAAATAGGCAAAGATGCCGAGTCAAATCAGGGGACTAGAAGAATCAATGGAAAGGAACTGTATCGGAGGCATGCCGCAGATGAGACGGCTCTACTTCTTGCACGAGCAATCGCCAACAACGTCCGGTGTATTGCATTTTGTAAAACTCGATGCCTTGTCGAATGGGTGTTTGAAAGAACTGTAGCAAAACTACGCTCGGACCCTACTACAGAGCATTTGACTTCTCGTGTGGAATCATACCGTGGCGGATACACCCCAGCAGTCCGACGTATTATTGAAAAGAAACTGTTCCAAGGTGAACTTACTGGAGTTGTGGGGACATCCGCTTTGGAGCTTGGTGTTGATGTTGGTGGGATTGACCTAACACTTCATTGTGGCTACCCCTCCTCCATTAGCTCACTATTACAGCAAGCTGGTCGTGCTGGTCGAGGGGCACTTCGGTTGTCAGTTCCATCCCTATCGGTGATGGTTTGTTTTAACTCACCTTCAGAACAGCATCTATGGAATTATCCACGAAGTCTGCTTGATCGTGGGCGCTCAATACCACCATCACTTCCAGTGAATGAAGGACTTCTTCAGGGACACATGCTATGTGCAGGGCAGGAGTTTCCATTGACTGGCACCAAGCCGGTAACTGCGCTCCTCGAATCCCCTATAGATAGCGAAGGCCAAGAGTCAAAAAGTCAACTGCTGAATGACTGTTCTCTGCTCGGATCGACTCAAATGTACAATGATGCGCTCGAAACTCTATTATGCAGTAAATCGCTCGTGAAAGAAATCGTTGCACTGCCGTCAACGAATAATGGAAAAATGGTAGTATATCGGACGCATGGTGTAAGTACGGAAGAACTACTCTTGCTTGTGAATAAAAATGCATCTCACTTTAGATCATACTCTTACCAATGAAAACAGGCAATTCAAAAGCCCTCTCTTCGAGTGTCGCTCCGCTCAATAGAGCCAATCAACTATTCTATTGTGGACGTCACCCACCCGCTCCAAGGAGGACTGATGGATACAGTACATGACGAAAGAGCAGTTTTGGATACGATCCCATACAGCAGAGTCTTTTATCATTCTTTTCCAGGGGCAGTTATCATGCACAGGGGGCAGAAGTTTAAAGTTCATGCCATGGCTAAGCCGCCTGCATTTGCTCACTACAATGCCTATAGAAGTAGCAATCTTGCTTGCTTTGCAAAGCCAACAAACGCACGTTATATGACAAGGCCACTAAGCACATTGAAGATCACCATAGTAAAGCAGATTGAGAGAGTTGACATCCGACCACCATCGAAAAATAATTCAATGAGCTCAGATAATCAAACTAATAACAAAGACACCCTAAGTGGAAAGCCAAAAGAGCAGATAGATTTGAAAAAAATGGATGTAGATCAGAAGTATCCTACCGTCCACGTGCCAAATCCGAATGAAAAGGAGGATTGGAACCTTTCCTGTGGCTCTTTTGCAGGGAATGGAGTTGTAACTGTGAAGCGAAGTGTGCATGGTTACAAAAAGTTGTCGCCAGTGACTCGTGAGGAAATTTCAAGGAAAGAAATTTCACTACCTCCAATGGAATACGATACTTATGCTCTATGGATCGACGCAGAAGCCACAACCCTCGGGTGTGTCGTTTCGGACTACAACGATGGGGTACATGCTCTATCTCACGCGCTACTTGCTGTTGCGCCGTTATTCGTTCCTTGCAGTAGCTCCGACTTGGACTGCGACCACAGCTACATCGACTGGTACGTCTTTTGTATTGTCTTCTGCTCCTATCGAAGGCATCTCTAATGGCGCCTTTCTCATGATTTCATTTTTTTCTGTTTCTCCTCCAAGTACAAGAGTGATGCTGTTTGATGCGAGAGCCGGGGGCGCGGGTACTACTGCTGCTTTATGGAAGCACCTTTTTGTTCCGAATGGCCTGCTGGATGCTGCTATTGATCTACTTGAAAACTGTCCATCATGTCATATGCGTACTGATACCGGGTATCAAGGAGGTTGTCCAGCTTGCATTCAGTGTGGACAATGCATTAAATTTAACATGAACTTGTCAAGGGAGGCAGGATTGATAATTGCAAAGAGAATGTTACAACGCTTGCGTCGATGTGATTTGGGCAAAGGAGACCAACCTAATGCAGCAACTAGTATCGTCACTCCAGGGTCACCAACCAGTCAAAAGGTAAACTCAAAGGAAGATGAAGAAACAACTCCACGACGAAAGGCAAGGGCTAGGGCACTCAAGAACGCAACAGATCTTAGGTCTGCAAGGGAGCGTCAAATTGTCGTGGGACGCCCATCATGGCCTCTAGACCAGGACGGAGAAGGGGGTAGGCAGGAAAAAGCCTAAAATAATCCCATGCAACTGGTGCTTTCCAGAATTCTATAAATACCGGACAAACACACCCCTAATCCACTTCTTCTTAGCCTAATTCTCCTCAAGGCAGCATAAGGGATATCTTCAACAACTCCAGCAATCGATTGAATGAAAGGTGTTAGGTAGAACGTGCAGATGTAGTGATAAAGACCTTCAAAAATGAATAATAATTGAGGGTATTTCTTAAAGCAGATTAGAGAATGTCCAATTTTATCCGATACAGTATAATATTTGTGATTTCTTTAACATATTGAATGCTAGAAAATGCGATTAAAAAGTTCAACATATAAGATAGTTTAAAAGTTTTCTACTTCTAGAAAATGCGATTAAAAAGTTTAAAATATGCGATAGTTTAAAAGTTTTCTACTTCTAGTTTCACTTCGGTAAACGTAGATTTCGGATACAACGAAGGTTTATATCTAGGTCCTCTCTATGAGGCATCCTATGGAGCGAAGGTCCCCAATCAGATCTAGCAAGTAGACGATGGTGAGGATAAGTGAGATCATAAAACCACATGTCTAGAGTCTAGGTTCGTCTGTCTGTCAGACACTTGAGAGAAAGTTGAAAGTAGTTCCTTGTCCTTATCAACATGTCCACAACATGAGTTAGTCCTAGAGTAGCTGGGCCTAAGTTCGGGTTTGGATCTTTTATTGGATGGAATCTCATTCGCTCCCACAAACATAACGGCAAGATAACGTTCATAAATACTATTTTTAATTTTTTTCTATTTCCACAAAAATTTGCTTCTGAAACCACTCTAGCTAGAGAGACTACTGTAGCATATATTATAATAATATCAACACTGCAGGGATACCCTCTAGGTACCTGGTACAGTACCAATTCTAGGAATCTTTTTCAAATTAAATACACATAATGGAAAATGTCCTCGCTACGGGTAGGTTCAACATCGAGACTTCTCGTTCAATATATAACCCCGAGGAGATAAAGGCTACAAGGGATTCAACTAATTTTTATATAACGGCTGATTGACACGAATGTAGTTGCAAAACAAGAAGACAAGATTGAAAACATGATTTTTCCCAACGCATCCCTTGTTTTTTCGCTGAAAATTCCGTGAGACGTTTCGGTTTTTCAAATCTGTTGTCACAAACCCGAAGTCCAATCGAACACAGAACTAGAACATCTCACAAAAAAGCAAACCACAACGAAGACATTATCCTTCGCAGCAACCAAAGAGCAAATCGGAAAGATTATCATCACCATCCTTTTCTTACAATGAAGCTACCCTCAGTTATCTCAAGAAATCCAGAAGAATTTGAATTGAGTATGCCGCAAGAACATAATGGAAGGACAAGCACAATCGCAGGGCCTTGTTCGGTTCTTGGAGAGAACAATGCAAAGAAGCAACAGCAACACGCCGTTGCTAGTAAATACTTAAAGACTGCCACTGATCATCACCATCAAAGTCGTCATTATACTGAATCATCGTCCACAGCATTTTACGATATGCGTGATCCTCCTACGGGTATGTCTTTGTTCTTCAAAAGTACACCTCTAATCATGGATGACAACGACGAAGATGATGGAGAACATCATCAATGGCTATTATCTCAAAATTCAATATTTGATTTAGGATCCGACGATGACGATGATGACTACAGCCACAGCAGTAGTGCAAGTGGTGGAATTGACAAGGAAAATAAAAGATACAATATCCTTGTCGACAGCAAACAAAACCATAACGATGAGATCTTTAAAGATCATCCTCATCGTCTTTGTGATGATAATGTCTCGTCTTTATCAACTATTATTACCTCTCACCATCATAATGTTGAGGCTGACACAAGAGATACCCACGATGATGGTTTTTCGTTGAAACCTCGTCTACAACAATACAGCAATGATAAAAATCACAAACAGAATAGCATACTCACGCTGAAACGTTCTCATGGTTTTGACACTGACGATGACTATTATTGCAACAATGATATCCAGGAACAAGAATCATCAACAACAAATGGTAATAAAAACTATTTTGATTACGATGAAAAAGAATTATCATCGAATCTGAAGCATTCATCAAAGCGAATTCATTTATCTCCATCCAACGATGATAATTTTGAAGCGCTACAACTAAATAACGAGGAACAGAAAAAAGAATCAAAACCTTCACCAATAAAATTTTGGAAATCATCTCCTAACCAAGAAATGTTAATTTCATCCTTGCAAATACCTACATTAGTTCGAAAAAACCCATATGCACCACAGACACGCGCAGCAACAAAATTTGCAAGAAGTAACTGTCATAATTTTTTATCGACGAAACAATTTAAGACAACTTGGGCAGCGTAACCTACACGGATCAGGTAGAGCAGATTTTTGTATATGGGATTACAAGGGATTTACAAAACTGTAATATTAATAGTTGCACAACATTTTATTTAGTTTCTGTATTTTTTTGCATGTTCAAAAACTGATGTACAGGGTATGTGTAACCTTCATAATAATCACCATCAAGTTTATTCTGTGGTGGTTGGATATGTGGCAGTTTGTCTCGCCGATCCATACCGTGTGCTTGTATTCGGTTCTCTGTGGATGTAGCACATACGTGACGTACTACTTTGCAATGAAAATCCTTCATTTTTTGAATTTGCAGAAATAATGCCATGGCAAAATAGCTCAAGGAATGAGATTACCATTATGATCTTTCTGAATGTAAAACTTAGTAACAAAATACTTTTAAAGTGCAAATAATAAAAATCAATTACAGACACCGATTACTTGGTACGAATCAGCTGCATGAAAGTTGAGAGATTTTGTTATTTCTTTTTGGTTATGATTGTGACATAAAAAAATCAAGAGTCCCGACGCAGGATCAATGGAAGCTAGCTGCCTTAGGATCAGCAGTAGAATCCGCACACATACTAACTGTATAAACAAAATAGATCCGTTTGAACCGCGTCAAGATATTTTGAATTTAGAACATGGCAATATATTCAAAAAGAAGAAAAGCAAAAATTATTATTTGAAGTGATGCTGAAGTCGGAAGAAGAAGCATAATTGGTGCCAAAAATCTAACCATTCCTGATTCTTCTCGTGGTTTGTGATTATGTTTTTTTGCATTGCATGCTGCTCAGAACAACTGCAGACGGAATGTATAAGAAACATAGTTGGGAGTTAAATACCATGTGGTTAAGACCAAAAGGTTTTGTATTGCCTAGCGACTTCTGCTCAATTACTACCCGCCACTGGTAAATCAAACAAGAATACGAATGCAGTTGAATTCATCAGTAGTATGCAACCAGCAGGTGCAGATGTTGGATCAAGTACAATCTATTCCGAATATGCAGAGAAGAATTGGAAATGAAATAATTACACGGAATATCTTGATTGCTTGACAGGACTTGGACGATATGGTGTGTCTCTAACACAAAGAAAAAATCAGTGGTGCAAGACAACAATAACGTTTATCTCTCGAAAACAGGTTTGCACATTGCAGAACAATATTTGAAGAGACAATAAAAATATTCAAAAGCAAAACTACTAAATCACAATAATAGAAATAAGAGAAGAGACCCACACAGAGACTTCATAGTAAAGATCAACATCAAGTCTCGCAGTCGTCTTTGCTACTTCCAACAAATAAATCAAGTACCAAATTGGCCGCACCCCATATTCACACTGGCCGAAGTACTTCACGGCCTTTCTCTGAGACACGAAATAGGCACGTAAACTCAAATCCTTCCCATTTACTCCTCCCTGTTGAGGTCGGCAATGAAGGCACAATACTCACTAAAGTCAATGGTGTTGCTTCCATCTTTGTCCACGTTGGCAAACAAGGCATCAAATTCCTTTTTGGTCATTTCTTCTCCATCCTGTTTCCTGACAAGATCGTCATCCTTGTGTTTAGTAATGTATGCCCACAATTCATCCTTAGAAATGAGTCCATCCCCTCCCTCTTCTGCCCCATCATCAATCCTGTTGAAGGAATCAATAAGGTTCTTTGGAGAAATCGCTTGATTGTTTCCATGAGCACCAACAAGATCAACGTTACTCTGTCTTAATCGAGCTGCAAACTTGTGCTTTGCAGCCTTTTCAATCTGACGGATTCTCCATTGGTAGTATACTACAACAGCAGCAAGTAGAAGTAATGCAGTAATGGAGGTAAAACCAGCAACGATGCCAGTTTTAACCTTGTAGTTTTCTTGGTATGGAGACTCACTCATGTTTGGGTCAGATCGTGCCCAATCTTCCTCCTTGGGACAAGGAGATGCAAGACACCCCCCCAATTCAATCGGAAAGACGTACGTTTCCACTTTTGATGGAGTAACCTTGTTGTCTGTGTAAGCAGCATCGATTTGACTGAGGAAATCATCTTTGGACGTTTTCTTTATAGTGCCCTTGACCTCAGCAACAGCTATAATTTGGGTACCAATAAATATGTAAGCCAGTTGCGTCAAGGACATAGAAGAATGGTCCGTTGAGAATGTATAAGTTGTTGTCACTAGAATGGTGTCTTCTACTAAAACAACAGTGTATAAGACCTGATCTTCAAGCGGTCTAGAGCGTAGGCCATGAATGTTTTTGGATCAAAAATATACCTTGATTTAATTGGAAGCAAAAAAGTAGAGCAAAATGCAAATG
>WKLE02000372.1:77699-88114 GCA_014885115.2 Asterionellopsis glacialis
ACAAATTTTCTGATTTATTAGAAACACACGCTGTAAATACCTACGGGCAACTGTTGGATGAAAATGAAGAGAAGCTTAAAAAATTACCTCCGTCAATGGCAGCAGTAGAATATTACACAATTGGGGCATCTGATCCTTTCTTTGGAGAATACCAAACAACAGCCCTTTCCAGTGGAGGCGAGGTAAGTCAATTCTTCTCCGAAACACCTGAAGGATGCCTAAGTACATGCTTTGAAAATCTCTGACGAGGACGTTGCTGTTTTATAAAATTTTGATGCCTGCATGATAGATTCGCAGTCCAGGATACAATATGAAAACTTTGTATGACGTCTTCACAGCGATCCGTGCCGACGAGGGCGATCATGTCAGTACTATGAAGGCATGTCTCGACCCTAATGTTGCTGTGAATTCAGCATCCCTAGAGAAAAAGATTTTGTTTGGTACTGCTCTTGTAGCTGGAGTCGCTTACTTTGTAAGTACTGGCGAGATACTAGATATAGACGGAGCTACCTTGGAATCAGCTGGAGAAGTTTTGGACGATGGTGCAGCATCCACACCAATGGTTGAAGCAGCCATTGCTGCAGCTGCCGGGTTTGCCCAAAAATTTGTCCAAGATGAGGAGGAAGGCGATTTAGCAGCCATGAGTATTGACCTTGTGGAAGCAGGTGCCATTGGTACAGCTTTGACAGCTGTTAAAGAGGGAGTGCTTAAATTTCTTGAGTATATATTTGCATCTTTTGTCTAGAGATACAAAGAAAGACGGAAGCATTTTAGTGGGGACGCCTACAAGCAGTCGTCCCTTTCTTTTCTTATTCATACTACATTTTTAGATACATAAAAAGCAGCGATACATGCTGCTACATTAATTTTCCACTTAGATTTGTAACTACTACAGTTACAGCAAACCAAACTTTAATAATAACATAGCATATATTATGAAGTACGAGTAAATTCTACCTTATTTTGAAATTCCATGTTAATTGTTTTTCTTGCATGTTTCTCAAGACTTTTAACAGGATCTATTTGTCCCAATCATGTTGGCTGTCGATCATGATTTTTCTACATTATTAAAGTGAAACCAGCTTACGCTCGGTTCCTCAACTTTCATCAACTGGGTTGAGAAAACAGGATTGTAGAGAAATTGCAAAATTGTATAAAAAATTCTTCCACGCAAACTATAATAGAATATGGGGAAACACTACATACAATGAAGGATGCAAATTAAGTTTAGCACAACATCAAAAACTAGTTTTGTTTTCTTTTGAGGGGGCATGGAAGATAACTAATTCTCAATATGGATTCAAACCTACTAGTAAATAAATTCATGTTTGTGTAATGGCATTTGGTATTTGTTTTATTAGTAGTTCAATTTAAAGAATGGATGAAGAGTTGGAGGCAATACGGGGCCAGAGTTCGGCACATTCCTTGGCAACAGGTCCAGATACAGCAGAACCCTTCATTTCTCCCTTGTTATTGACGATAACACCAGCAGAATCTTCAAAGTGGATAAAGACACCCTCCTTCCTGCGGAATGCTTTGCGTTGACGGACAATGACACCTGGCATGACCTTCTTTCGGAGTTCAGGCTTTCCCTTCTTGACAGAGCACATCACCATATCACCGGAGGAAGCCTTGGGAAGACGATTCAAACGTCCACCAATGTTACAGACAGCAATAATACGAAGATTCTTGGCTCCAGAGTTATCAGCACAGTTAACAACAGCGGCAGTTGGAAGACCGGCAGAAACCTTGTGCTTGATGCCAGAGGCAACGGCACGTCCACGTGCTACTTTCTCTCCCATGATTTAATATGAAATTTAGAAAAGGTGACACTATTGTTTGGAAACACAAACAAAAAAATAAAATAAAAACAAGACAACGAACAACGTTTACAGTGAGATGAACCAGCTCAAAGTGGGTAAACTATTCGCCAAAACTTTGCAGAATACGAGCGCCAAAGTCTCCTTTCGCCATTCATCCATTCAATCATCCCCCCCGTCGCGGTTGCACTCGAACGGATCGAAGACCAGACCACCAACACCAGTGTCCCGACAGGGAAGAACAGAAGACTCCTTCAACGCCATGATGATCGGCATACAATGTCGATCATCATGCATGCGTTCGCGTGTCGATTGTTGAAAGAAGTTGAATGTATCATGGCCATGAAAGGAATCAAAACAAGCACATCATCATCATCGTAACAACCACCATCGTCTTCGCACCTTGAAAATCTATCAAGAATGTAACAACACCGGAGGAAACTGGGCCACGTACAGATACCGTAGCATTTAGTACTAGCTTAGCAAGTAACGTGTAAACGGAGTTTTCGACCAAGTATTTTTGACGGACAAAGGCTAGACGGCTGAGATTTCTTGCAAGTGACTTCGCGACTGTCTGTCTCAGTACGTAGGATCGTGCCTGGCCGTCATTCATGAACCAGCTAAACCTAAACAAGGCGAAGGCCAGACTGAACGTTTGGGACCAAGTTTTAGATCAGAATCGTTGCAGGGTCATAGTAAGAAAGTCGGACTTGTAGTCTCTAGATTTCTAGAACTTTCCTTTTTACTCAAAAAGAGTAGAATGTTATCACAGTAACACTTTGCACAGACGCGACACAAAAAAGCATCATGAAACAATGTCATCACCCGGAATTGATGAAACTATAGAACACAGGGGAAAACTGCCCATACAAATTAGGCATCACTACGTCCATCCGAACTCTAAAATAATTTTCTCCATTTTCAGTGATTCAAAACTGTTACACAGATTATAAATTTTCTAAACTTTTTGTTCTTATTTTGTTCTTTTTTTTTTCCAAATAATATTACTAGGCTACTTGTGACGATCTAAATTCCAAAAAAAAGGGGAAATGGTTTGCCACATACCACTCTACTTTAAAACAAATGAAAGAGAAACCAACGATGATTTACATGTCGTTACTCTCCAACCAATCCATAAGGTTTAAAAATTTAGAATTCATCAAACATGCCATCCATGTCTTCTTCTTCTTCGTCGTCCATGGCAGCCTGCAATAATGGTAATAGCAAAAAATAAATCAATCAGTCAGCTACAATATTGAACGCCATTCATCAACTCAATACGAAAAACAAACAACAGCAACAATGACAACAAACAATTAACTCACGTATTCAGCTTCTCTCTTCTTATTTTCTTCTTCTTGTTGCTTGTCATACATTTCCTTTTCGGCATCCTTCTTCTTGAAAAAGGTTTCCTTGGCAAATGCTTGCGCTTCTTCTAGACTGTCAGTAACAATAATGTCATCAAAGAGAGTTCCAGACTTGACTTGCCACAATTCAAATCCAATATGTGAGCATCCATCTCCTCCGCAAACCTTGTACATGTTATCATCGTACTTGTAATCAGGGTTGGCAACCATTGGGTGGACCCAGGGTCCCTTGTAGTCAGGGTTGTCAATCATCTTTGGTTGCCAAGGTCCATTGTAGTCAGGGTTGTCAATAGTGGGGGCTTCCCATTCACCATCATCTTCATCATCCCAGTCTTCTGGCTTGGAGGCATCAGGATCAGGAATTTCAGCAGGAATGTCATCGTATCCTTCAGGCTTGACAGATTCAGGATCCTCCATCTTGGCATCATCGACCCAATCGTCGGGCTTCTTGGCCTCAGGATCCTTGATTTCCTTGGGCTCCAAAAAGTCAAATTCGTCTTCCAATTTACCCTCACGGACAACCTTGTCATCAACACGAACCTCAAAAGTATTGTCAGGGTTGACGACCAAGGTGTAAAGGTGAGAAACATTATCCTTCTCGCAGGGGACATCCTTGCTGATAAGAAGGTTGTCATTCTTAGCATCCGAATGCAAAATGACGTGAGTACGTTTGTTGCTGGATCCGCAAATATCAGGTCCAAACATAACTCCATAGGGGGCATCACCTCCAAATGCGGCGGCATCGAACTTGTCACCACCTGGCAAAAGCTTAATGTAGGCACCACCACATTCAATATCCTTGTCGTATCTCATGGCATATTGGAGGACAAGAGGCTTCCCGTCGGAGACATAAGGTTTGGTAAGAGGAGCACTGATTCCATAGAAACGGGCATCTTCCGTCGTCTTGATTCCCTTATCTTCAGCATCACCGTAAATATCACCAGTGGTCAATTCCCACTTTCCCATTTCAGAAGCAGACTTCCATGTCGTTGACTCAGTCCAACGAGATGTGTAGGACTGTTGTACGTAGTAGAGAGAAAATGACCAAAGAAAGAAAAGAAAAGTAATGATCGAATTGTGTGAGACGAATCATGCATCATTGGTAATTAGCAACACAGGTCGGAATCGGTATTTTCTTCTTGGACCGCAACGCATAATTTTGTCAGCATAGAATCCCCGCATAGGTCTGGCGGTACGGTATCCGTTATACTGCGCACGTGAAATGGAGAGCTTTCATAGAATCTTTTTCTTTCTTTCTTTCCCTCCCTCCAAAAATCAATCAACGAAAAGTTTTCCATGTGCCTTACATCATCGAATTGTTCCTTCAAGTAAATTTCAGCCGCAGCAGGGGCAGCGGCAGCGAGAGCAAGAGCCAATGCAGTGAACTTCATCTTTTTATTTATATGAACCGAGTGCTTGTCGTGAACAGTGAACGACTAATGCGTTTACTAGCAAGTAGATTTTACTACAGTTTTTAGGATTTCCACCGAGAAATATTTGCTGGGTGGAGAGAACCCACATGAACACAGATGACTCCCTGGTTTCTGGCTTTTCTCCCCCTCGTACGAATCTTATGGTATCCTACGGTGCACAAAGTAAATCTTCCATTTTCACGGAGGCATTGTTGCATTGTTGGCGGCGGAAACGAAAGCTTTCGAAAGATTTTCTGTTGCTGAATGAATACCTGGGGTACAATGTTTATACGAAGACTCACGTACCAAATAGTTCGTAACTGTGGATCCTACGTTAAATAACTACCAAAGTCCTACGAGCATGTGCACAAATGCCACTCCAATAAGTATTCGAGTAACGGGAGACGAGCAGACCTTTTAAAACGTGGAACTCAACCCTTCAATGTGTACGTAACACAAGCGATGCACGATACAACGTACGTGAAATAGTAGTAAATGTAGGTGCATGGTTGCTTCATAGTTATCTTCCATCCTGCAAGCAGGCCCGAAGAAGAAAAATATCAAGATGAGATATATGCCGTGAGCGGTGATCACTCATCACTCAGTCAGAGCTAGAGTACTCGTACTCGAATTGGAAACTCGTCTGGTCCTTTTTATGGGATGGGTAATAAAATCCATACTCGTAATAGCCTGTATCGAAGTACATTGGAACGTATAAAAATTATCATTGATTAACAATTATAACAGGTATATTTCTTTTATCGTTTTTAAAAAAAAAACATTATTTATTCTTCTGAAGGTTGGAAGAATCTTCCTGATCTTGTAGCTGTCCTTCCTAGTTCACGACCATCTTCTTGTAAGCCATATCGTCGTGCAATAGCACCTAACCAACTTAAATTTTCTAATGTAATTTTCCCACTTGTAGCACCTACTAGGAGCGCTCGTTCCGTTTCTACGGCCTTTTCGTTGGAGGATGATTCTTTATTGTTGTCCTTGGTGAAACCACTCAACGCTTGTGTAGCAGCACTATCTATACGAATCTTACCAACCCGACCAATTGTGGTTTGTTGTGCTCTAACATCAAAACGACTATCTGGTTCATGACTTTTATTTTCAACCCATCCATCAACATAATGAACTCCATTATTTTTCAAATCTTCCGACAGGGATGATGGTAAAGTACGTTCTATGAAAGCTTCTGAATCAATAGAAATTTCAGATTGGTTGGTGATAGTGGTCATAGTAGCAGGATCGACTCCTGTCAATGCCTTTAATGCAGTGGGAATCGCAGTGTTGCACGAATCCTTCTCCTCACTACTATCATCCTCAACCATTATTGTTCTAGAATCGACTAACGAGATATTTGGACTTGATACAAGACGAATATCTGTATCTAATTTTCGATCCAAGGTTAAAGATAAATCTCCAAAGTTTGATGTTACAAAACTTATTGAATCAGGAGAAACACTATCAAAATGAACTTGGCCAACTAGGAAAGGATCTTTCTTAATGTCTTTTTTGTTGTTTTTGTTATTGTCATTATCGTCATTGTCACCCACCACCTCTTGAATATTCACATCACAACTTCCATTGACTCCACCCAACTCAACGATTGGTTCATTATCATACACTTGCGTAGGGTTCGGAACCATGGCCTCTACGGATACATGGCCATGACTTGATTTGACTCGTGCGGCACGGTTTGTAATTTGTTCTTTTTCCTCGTTTGTTTTGGATACCAGTAAATTTGCGCTTCCTTCACCTGATACATAAAGAGAACTTATATCAATCACAGAACCCTCATCATCCACATCAAACTTGTTCAATCTATCATCACTCCTGCCATTATCAAAATCTTCTTCCGAAAATGTTGCTTCACCATGTGCTTGAACATGAATGGCAGTACCATGCATACGCTTTGCACGGACTCTTCCAGGTGTTACTACATCAATCGATTGAGCTTCTAAAACATCAGATGCATAAATTGTATTTCCTGAACTTTGAGTTTCCATGTGTATGTTGTGCCCTCGAAGTTTTGTGACATTAATGTTACCGTTGGATGTTCTCAAATGCACATCGCCTTCAATCTTTCCCGTGATGGTTATACTCCCACCTTGTGGTAATTCACATGATACATTTACTTTTTCAGGAACTTGAGCGGTCAATGTAATATCTCCAGGATTTCCCATCACGATACTACTTTCTTCATCGTTATCTATATCCTCGTTGTTACCACCATGAGGAGTGGAACCATCCGTATTATTAGTTTTTTCATTATTCAGAAGAACAGATACGTGTGATTCCAGTCTTCCCATGGAAGTTTTCATGTCTTGTTCATGTTTAATGGTAGCTCTAACGTTCGATGAGGCTTCATTGTTATTTACTAATACTTGGTCAAGTGTCAGCACACCATCTTCACGCCATGATGGCACAATCTTGACATGAACTTGTTGTTCATTTGTATGAGGCAACACAGACTTTACAGAGAATGTTCCACCCTGTCGTAAATTCTTCAATGAACTCTTTTGCAGTAATCTTCGAACTAATTGGCGACTCATGTTAATTCAATATGCCCCTGACTTTTTTTGTGAATCCCAGGAAAAGAAAATCTCTTTTTCAGTAGAACCAAACGTGCACTGTAAAATCAAACTTCCGTGAGAAACAATGCTTATCTATTTGCGATTATTTACAACTCACGACGGATGATGGTATGATGTTTGCTGTCGACAGAGAGAGGAAGATTGAACAAACGCTCCAATGTATGTAGAGGTATGAAAATTAGTGCTTGAGGGAGAGAGAACTCAACACTCGACGAAAGACACTGATGGGGTGGCGGGAAGAAGTGTCGAAGATTCGGGGATTGAGTCCTTGACTGATGGTTCGGCACAGAATCTGAAGTCAAGAAGAGAAGCCATCAACTGAATGATTGTCTCTGTCCATCAACGGACGGGATTCTATCGAGTTCTCTATCGCATACGAGCTCCTATCGGTGACTGTCCGTCCCCCGCCCGGAGGGAGCACTGGTAACCCTAAAAAATGATACTTGTATTATTAAAATAATACCAGTATTATACCAGTATCAGTACCAGGTAGACTCAAACTTGCAGGCAGGTCTCTACCAGGGTACTTCAATGATGATAATCGCCAAAAAATAATGAGCGAGAGTTCACACGCCTGCAGGTACAAAAATTTAAAAATCATTCATAGTAAAGTACCTGAGAATGAGACGAATCAGAAATAGGTGAACAGAAGTCTCATTATGTTTTTCTCGTAATAGGTCGACGAAGGCATTACCTACACAGTTTTGAATTCCAGATAGAAAATGCTGAAATATCACCTGAACGGTAGCCAAAATAAAGAATACCGTAGTGTATGTCCCAGTATTCTAGTTCCTGTGACCTGTTACAGTTCCTACGAATCTGGTACAGTTTTTACGGTCAGGTCCTACGTACATGTACCTGGTACGGCAGTTGAGTAGGCAAGGGTTACTACGAGTCTACTCTAGAAATTACTAACCTTTTTGCAGGCTCATCTCATGTTCGACACAGTTGCGTCGACGGTCGACGATACCATATCACCGAAAGAGACAACCGCACATACTGGATACTCTGTATTCTTCCTCAATTGACAATCGATTGCTGGTGAAGGTGGATGTGAATTCGAGGTAAATCCAACTTTCCTCCAAACAAGCAAGCCTGAAAGATGCCAATAAAAAAAGTGAATAATGGTGAAGTGAATACAACAACACCATTCAACTATGGTGAAGAAGCATGTCGGTATGCGACTGGCTGTTTAGAACAAATATCGACATATTCAAAACTCAAGAGTGCTGAAGAAACGACAAAAAATACAATTCCTCTTATTGATCGATCTGAAATTAAATTAGGTGAATTGCTGGGAACAGGGGGCTTTAGTGATGTCTTTGAATTATTACGGATCGAACTACGACGGACGGATTCAGATACAAATCAGCATGCTCTGAGAACTCAATTATCCAAACGAGCTATTCACGAAAGATTTGCCATCAAATTTCTAAGAGAAGAAGTGACACATGATTCTGAAAAGTTTTCTGTCGCCGCTGCTGATTTACTTATTGAAGCAAGATTTCTACGAATACTTACCCACAAACACATCATTGGGTTGCATGGTACCTGTGCAGCAGGTGCAGTTGGTTTTGCACAACAAGGAATTGATGGATTTTTTCTGATCCTTGATAGACTGTATGACACATTAGATAAACGTCTAGAATATTGGAAGGAATTGCGAAAAGGGGGCGACGATCAAGTTGAAAGAAATAATGTCGGAAATCTTCGAAAAGCAATTTTTATTCAACGATTACGAGTGGCCAAGGATTTAAGTGCTGCTCTTTCGCATCTACACAAGTTCAAAGTGATTTTTCGAGACCTTAAGCCAGAAAATGTCGGTTTTGATATGACAGGAACAGTCAAGTTGTTTGACTTTGGTCTGGCAAAAGAATTGGACCCTCGTGACAAGAATAGTGATGGCACATATAACATGACAGGGCAAACGGGAAGTAGAATGTATATGTCACCTGAGGTAGTAAAAGGAGAGCCATACAATCTTAGTGCAGATGTTTACAGCTTTGGTCTTATAATGTGGCAATTGTGTGCCTTGGATGATCCTTATATCTATATGGATGTGCAGGATCATTTGGACTATGTTGTTAATTGGAATTTCCGACCAAAGCTGAATGATTCATGGCCTGACAAATTATGCTCGACGATGGACAAGTGCTGGTCAAGCGAATATTCAATCCGACCTAAAATGAGACAAGTATTTGATGTACTGACTCAGGAGGTCCGGAAGCTTAGAAAACAAGGCGCCGGTACAGAAGTCCTTTGAGTTCTCATCGTAATACTGAAGATTTTAGTATATTGTTCTATTCATTTTTATTTTCATTTGTACTATGCAATAATTGATGAAGCATGTCGTCAATTTGCTACAAGAAAGCCAGGGCATTCGAATTTGTTTAATGCATAGATGGTTTGGAACATTCTTCGTTAACCCTCATTACGGCTGTTGTGCTCTCGTTATTTTCTTCTTCGCGTGCTTACTGAGAAGGTCATGACGTGATGCGATCACAAATACTAGAATCCTACATTACTTAACGCCATACTATACCGGACAAAGTAGAAGAGACAGATCGATTTACTGCTATCATAGATCCTCGTTTTACATTGACGTTTGCATTTGGGTATTTCCGATTTTTTAAATTCAATATCTAACACGCTAGAACAAGTCGAAACCAGAAAAAATGATCCTACATTTCTTCAAAAGTTGTACTGGTAATAGTAGCAACAAAGCTGGTTCATGAATGAGATAGTCAGTGGACTCTAAAAATCCCCCCAAGAACTAGGATATTCGGATGGGAGGTCTCAGGTTCATGTGATCGAAATTGAGTTACCTCTCTAACAGTACAAACAAAATCTGTTAGTCTCCTACTGTAATCGGAATTCTATATTTTAAATAAAGTATGATATACCGTATGTATCCGCCGCCGGGAAAAGTATACAAATAGATATAAATGATGGTGTACCATTGCGTTTTATTTTCATGTGTGCGGCGCACGCGACCATGGCTCCTTTAACGTTCTCATGACTTGTTGACTAGTTTAGTCCGATTTAAAACGGGTCGTATTGTGGGACGGCTCATGGCGCGTCACTAGAGTTCCGATTTGGCAAAAGAACAACATTTCTAAAGTTCGTAATTTCCAAATTTGAAATTTTGCTGACCAAAATGCGCAAGAATGCGCCAGGGTTCGATACACGTACGAATGCACAGCCTCGACACCATCA
>WKLE02000379.1:12276-24880 GCA_014885115.2 Asterionellopsis glacialis
AAATTTCCGACGTGCGTAACGAGCTTACTGGCGACACTAACTGACACTCCTGATCACGCTGAATCCAGACCCTCAAGTTTGACGGGAGTGAAAAGGAAATAACACCTCAATCTGGGTGTATCAGACTGTGTATCAGCAACTTTTTAAAAAATCTTATTACAACATTTGTTAAGCTTGTATTGCTGCTTAAAATTACTTTTAAAGCAGTAAACAATTAATTCTATTTTATTATTTCAGGCTTGAAACGTCAGGAATTCTTAGTTTCTCTTGTCTCTACTACTGTACGTTCTCTAGAAAAAGTACATTGTATCAACCATAGACCATGTTTCTGATTTCTTTTTCAGGGTACGATCAAATTCTTCTTTCATTTCTTTGATTTCATGTTGTTTCAATTGCCGTAATTGATCCATGGTATCGGAAAGTTTGGATGCAGCCATTTTAGCGACAGCTGCATCTGCCTTGGTCTCTTTTAACTCAACTTTTAATTGTTCATTTTCGTTTGCAATCTCTTTGTAAGTCTCAAGTTCCGAACGAAGTTTGGCAAGTTCAAATTGAAGTGTTGGTACTTGTTGAGCTGCTACTGTTGCCTTTTCCAATTCCTTCCGTAATAATTGAATTTCTTCATCATGTTGTTGTTGTTGCTGCTGCTGTGCTCTTTCACTTTCGTCAGTGACTTTTTCTTCATTGTCACTCCTAGAGAATTCCTCGTCATCATCGTCTCCGTCACCACTACTAGTACTTGAGGATGATTCTTCTTCTGTAGGTACTGTGGAAGGTGATGTTGCAGCTGCAGCAGCAACTTCTGCCATTGGCATTATCTTTTTCAGTAAGACTTGCAATTCTGAAACTTGATTCTTTAATTGTTCATTTTCATGCTGCAGTACTTGTTCTTGTGGACTTAATGAATTTTCAATATTATGCGTCACATTGTTTGTTATATTTCGTGCATTGGATGCATATCGTAATGTATTCACTGATTCAATAAGATCACTATCAGTAGGTGACACGCAAGCTAACATAATTGTACGACTATTCCCACCCAAGGCATCTTGTAACAATCTTGTTAATTTTGAATCGCGGTAGGGTGGCATTTTCATACTTTTCTTTGTAGAAGTCGAGTTTTGACTTTGTTCTGTTAATGCCGATATGACTTGTCCTAAAACAAACAAGCCCTTATTGATATTGATACCCTCTTGACGACGATCACCTTTGGCTCTAGTCTTTTTCATCCGTTCTGACCCTGCAAGATCAACTAATGTGAGTTTTGAAGTAAATTTGTCTGTACCAATGTGATGCTCAGCATCTTGCGGAGTTTCTAATGCTCCTGATATTCGTAGTGTTGCAATTGCATGTGATCGACTTGATTCAGCATTCATGGACGTAGCAGCAACAACCCGTCTATGAGATGCTTCTTCCATCAAGGCATAGATTTCATGTGGACTACGAACCTTACGAGATGTAAGTCCTTCCACATATACTTCATTTGTGTATGTTTCACGAATTTTTAATTTGTTGTTACTGCTACTACCGCCGGTTCTTTGGTGGTGGTGTGAAAGCAAGTCATTGATTTCTTCATTATAAATTTCCAAGTAACTAAATTCAACATTAATTTCACCATTACAGCACTTTTGTTTTGCCGACAGAAATAAATCAACACATGCACGAGGAATCAAACCAGTATCCTCTGTAATATCAAGGACATTCCTGCTGCTGCGGGACATTGCTGATGAACCCATAGTGTATGTTTTACCACTTCCAGTTTGTCCATAAGCCAGTATCGTAACGTTCACCCCGCTAAATAAATCATTGCGGACAGCAGATGAAGCACCAGAACGTATGTAAACTTCTTCTTGTGATGATGACTGATCAAATACAGCATCTAGTTCAAACCAACGTTTTCCATCCCAACTTAGAGTTTCAATCAATTCTGGTTCGTGGGATAGTTCAATACTTTTATTGTTGTTGCAATTTTCGTCACTATCGATAGTGTTTTCATCTTCATCCGAGGTCTGCTGTTGTTCTTGTTGCCGCTGTTGTTGTTGCATGGCAGAGGTAAGTTGCGAGAAAATGTTCTTACTTTGAAGTGAAGAAACTACCTCTGTCGAACCTCTTTCCCTTTCACATTCAAAGAGTGGTCGTATGCGTGCGACAACACGAACGTTCGATGAACTATCGTCATTGTCATTTACCATTGTATGTAAAAGACTGGTGTCCTTTTTGATACGAGTAGTTCGAGAGTGTTCAGTGTCACTTCAAGATGCCAGCAGCACCTCACCTTTTTTCTCTTTTTTTATCCCTCGTTTTTTTCCTCCTACTTGGGATCTGGGCGAAAAAAAATTCCCGTTGTGCTGTGCTCTCTATCGATCCGAACGGACATTGGTCCTAAGTATTGGCAATCCGCAGGTGCCTTCGGATGACCGGAATTTTTTATGTTTCGGTCTCCTGATTTCAAATCCAGGACTTCCATTGAAAATGTAATGTATTTAAGTGGTGACATTTTAGGTATGACTCATTACTTTCTCTGTACAGGACTGACGTACCGTATTGTGTATATGGTATCCCTAATCTTGAGCGTCGAGAGTTGACCTCTCAATTGGTTGTACCAGGGGTGATTCAGATAGGAAGTGTATCACGCGATGCACAAAAAGATTTTATTTTGAAAAAATCGCCCTGCCTCCAAGGGGAGAAAAAAGAAACAATGCCACAAGAAGATGCTCAGTAATCCTCGGGCGATCAAGAAGAAACGACCTAAGGAATCTAACCAAGAAGAACTTGAGGAGTCTAGACAGAAACAGAGTGTTTACATCAAGATCTCGAAGCTATTTCCTGTCTTCTACGTTCCCTTTTAGGTTTATCTTACATTCTTGATGGAATGCTCAGACGTAGACATCAAAAATGAGAAGAGAACCAATACCGAGTCAGCTTTCCAAACAAGTCAAGAGTACGTTTAGGCATTTCAACCGGATTATTAGAGCATGATTCGTTGCCTCTAGATGTATAGATTTATATTCGATTGTCTCTTTCTTCTAATGTTATGTTCTTTACTCCCTGTATGTATGGGGGGCGCGTAACTTTGTCAACAGTTGTTCTTTTGGTAGCAATTATTTTGTTCGTGACAAAATTCCTTGTTGGCGGATCAATCCAAAACGATCACCAATGCCAAGTGTCATTTGGAAAGTATCATGGCAAACAATACGTAAGTGAACGGCAGTAGATATATGATTTTTGTTTCTTTCTTTCGACGCATTATTTTACAAAAAAGGAAGATGTTCCATTTTTATTTTTTAACCTAAACATTGCCAAATTTTCTCTCAAAAAACTCAGAAACAAAACGGAGAAACACTTGGTTCCAAGTGCTTAGTTGAAAGTAAATTTATGAAGGTGCAGCAGCACAAAGTCAAAATACCCGGAAACAATGATCTTATTGATGATTGGCTTTGGATTGATGTAAGTTGACTTGTTGTTCATTGTCATCTTTATAAGAACTATTTACCGTTTAGTTGTCCTACGTGTAGACAGCACGTACTCAACTTTTTCAAATTACGGTTATATTTTTTTTCATTTCTACAATATGTAATATTATGATATAATATGTTGTAAGTATCATGATCGGATTAATGTTCTTGTACAGGATGAGCAAAAGGTTGGTGAAAAAGAACTCAAATTTCTTGTTATTGAACAGTCGAAATATGCTCTGGAAGGACGAATGTCTCTTGCTATAGTAGGTGGCATCATTGAACCAGGTGAAACAGCAGAGTCGGCTGCACGGCGAGAAGTACAAGAAGAAATGAATAATATGCAATGCAATGATTTCCGATTCTTGGGGAGATTTCGAACTGATGTAAATCGAGGTAAGAATTATTGAATGCGTCTACATAAAGTTGTATGTTCTGTATCATGCCTGTCCTGAGTTTTGAGTGTCTATAATTTGAGAATCATTCTTTGTTGTGCCTTATAAAATCATTTGCCCCTTTCGACTTTATATCTCATTTCAATCTTTTTCAAATAACCTCATTTGCTCTACAGGAATGGGATGGGTGAACAGCTATATTGCACTGGATTGTTCTCGGCAACAAAATCAAAAGGCTAGATTAGGAGGAGGGTTTGCCTCTATTGAAGACGAGGTTGGCGTTGCAGATACAGAAAAGCAAAATTTGAAGACAATCGGGTTCGAAGAACTTAAAAATGCTGCTATGAAAGGCGAATTTCTGGAAGTACAATGGTCAAACACCGTATCACTTGCATTACTTCATCTTCAGTCGAATGGACTTGTGTAGCGGGGTTCACTTGCTCCCAAAGGACTGTTAATCGTTTTGCGAGATTTACATGCAAGAAAATTTGAAGTCAGGTGTAAACAACTTCTAATTCACTGGTGAGACTGGTGCTTGTCAGATGGTGATACAAGTTGATTTTTTAGTTTATTATTATTAAAATACAAGGTGTGTTCTCTTTCACTATCTTCGTTATTGCAGGTAACTCGCGTAAATTCTTTTATTTGTTAGATCGATCATTTCAAAACCAAAGCTTCTCATCCAGTCAAACTTTAGCTACTACTAGATGCAGCCGTTGTTTCGCGAACAATCACAAGATCAACGAACTTTGCAAAGTACTCCCGGAACTGATCCGTGTCTTCCGCAAATGATGTTTGACTCTGTAGGTTTTCTGTTATGGAACCGCTATGTTCGGAAAATGCCGAGTAGCTTGCACTTCTGATAAGGGATCCCGCCTTGCGCAAGGTGGGAAAGGACACTACCTTCTCTTCCGAACTGTCACTAGATTCTCTTTTGAAAATCGAGACACTGGAGGGAGGTAAAAGAAATGAGCCGTCGACAAAAGATGACATTGGTGATTTCCTGTTTGTTTCAATAGGTGCAGATGGGGCTATGTTCTCCAAGTTTTTGAACCTGATGGTAGATGTGCTGTGAATAGATGTTTTGGGGGATATATGAGGTGACCAACTAAAGTCTTCTTCGTCATCTTCTTCGCTGCCTGGACGAATATACCAAAATCCAACCTCTGAAGAATCTTCACTGTCACCGTCCGAAACGTGCGACGACTCCTCGATTGATTCTTCAACAGAATGATGTCTTGAAGTCTTCTCTAGACTTGCAGTCAGGCTGACATCCGCAATGACTGCAGCAGCCCATTCTTCGCACTCTTCCTTCTGACTGAGAGCGTCGCCTACATCAGAACTACTATCCGAGGCAGAAGATTGTGTCATCGTGGGTGCTTCGCCCTGGTTGGCGTCTAACTCACAAAAGGATGATAGTTGCACGCTTGACTGTGACTTGAGAATCCTGCTCGTTGATACATCCCTAGAGTGAGGTCTGGTCAGCAAGCTGCCACCTCCAGGTGAAAGCTGTTCAGCAAGTGCATTTGATGCAGCAGAGTGGTGGTATCGAGTATTTTGAGTGGCATTTGCAAGTTCGTATGCCATGTCAGTAAGCACTTCAAGTTTCGATGGAATTTCTCCAGCGTTGTCATTACGACAGCACATTATAGCTATATCATAAAGCGATAACCCCGCTCTCACGCCAGCTTGCAGCAACTTGGAAGAAGCGCGGAAGTAATCAATAGCTTTGGCAGGGATGTTTAGCTGCTCCTTGAGAAGTCTTGCTTCGGCTTCGATATCAAGATCAAGAACGTACTTACGACTTTCTTCGCTCAAAGGCTGAATTTTCAAGAAGACAAAGGAGGGAGGACTCGTCAGTATTTGATTTGCAAAAGCGAAAACACATTTAATGCAAGCTGACAGATAAACTCTAACTGACATACCTGTTTGAGCTGAGGCCAATCCAACCAGCACCAGTCCATCCACGACACATCGCAGACGGTCCTGAGAGAGTACCCATGATCAATCGGAACCAGTTCGATGCTATCATCAGGTCGTCTCCGACAAAGCAAGTTCGCGGAGTTGCGATCAGCGTTCATGATACGAATATCTAAAATTGCAATTTTGTGCACCTCGTCAACGCTGATCTTGCTCGGACTCATATCATCCATTGTACATTCAACCTTCACAAACTCCTGGAAGGAACCAACTTTCTTCTGTGTTTGCTTTGTAGGAGATGCATGTTGACCCATGAGGGAGTGAGCCCCAACAGAAGCTCCACCTTCAGACAATTTTAGCATTGACCCATTCATGTTGAACGCAGGATGTCTTGCTTCTGCCAATGTTGTCATGGGAACACCCGTAAAAGACTTATGATCCAGCATGTACGCCGCAACTTCCCTGAGACAAGCCTCGCCAGGATCGATCCCATCTCGGAGGGAACCAATGTTCGCACCCTGTTTGACGTATCCTCTAGGATTATTTTCGGCGTAAGGCTCTTCGTCTGCAGGTTTGAAAACCGCAACCTTTATTTTGCGTGCATCGTGCAAGAAGTACGTTCCGCCTGATCCATCCATAACCAATTCCGGTTTCAATCCAAGATTGAATCCACGCCTTGCTTGTTGCACAATATGACGTAGCGATTTTGGAGTGGAATCAATCATAGATGACGAAACACAGACATCACTTACTGCGCTTGACTGCAGTGAGGTAATGGATGCTGACCGTTCCCCAGCACCTTTGATGTCAAGTAGAATAGTTTCCCCGGATCGGTGAATTCCCGCATCTTGTACAGTCCAATGATTGGGTAACTCCACCCCACTGGTCATGAGAGGACCAAAATAAAGGAGCTGAGCACTGGATGGAACGTGCAAGGATTTTTGAAGTAGATTTTTGATGTCTTGTATGGTGGACCATGATTTGAGCGTAATAGGCCGTTTGCGCCCCTGTCGATCACGTACGTCTCGAACAAATAGTTTAAGGTCGGCACCTCGTCCATTAGGGTCTCTCGCTCTACCGGTGCTGGCCATTTTCAAATAGCAAATATTTCAAATCGACAAAAGATACAGTTATATAAAAGGATGAAAAAGGATGAAAAAGGATGAAAAAAGAAGGACCGCCAGGTCGAGCCGTGCCCAGGGCGGAGGCGGGGACCAACGTCCAAACTATCGATGGAACCTCACGATGTTACTCTAGATCGATCGCAGCAGCGATGAGTCCCAGTCACTTGGGTCGTTCGTTTCTCTCTTTCTCGATTAAATGAGGATCCGTTCGTGCTTGTGATGCAATAGTCCTACAGCAATAACTGAGCGTTACGAAATCAACACAAACGAGAAGCCGTCACACGAATGTTAAGATTTCAACTCGTGGAGTTTCGATGTATCGCTAGTCTAGTTGGAGCACGAGCAATCGCAATCCTGGGTCTTGCCTTGAGGGCTATTGTATGCAAACAAATCTTTTGCTGCCGTTGTGTCAGACGAATTCTGCTCGGCGCTTCGCTTCAGTAGCACGGACTTTTTATTTAACAAACAACTCGTTTGTTACGTCAGCAGTGACGTGGATAAGGTAACGGTCTGTAGAAATAATTTCGCGCAAAATTTCGAAGATAATGAAAACGTGTGAGAATTCCAACAAAGACAGGAACTAAAAAAATCGCATTCTGATGGCAGTGACACCACAACGATGACATCTGGCAGGTTGGACTACAGTAGTCCTACAGTCAGTACAGTACCGGTAAGAGAGGCCGTCCATACAAGCTGGCAGAGTCAGGAATTGGCACTCTCCTAGAGGATGACATAAAAACGTCACGCGCGAAAAGCATGCAACGCAATTTCATTTCGGAATCGAAGTACCGTAGACTCTCTCTAGTAGAGAGAGTACCAGGTAAATTTAACTTGTCCTGTCTCTTCGCCGGGGGCAAAGCTGCCGCTTCGATTCCTGTGACCTCTTCCTGTGAGTCACCAACTGACCAACCGCGGCGTATCGAGTCCGAATACTTTCCTCCTTCGCGTGCCATGCTTGTTGTAAAGCGTGTCCGAGGGGGAATGATCGGAAAACGTGATCGGAAAACAGCCAAACAACAATCAAACAGAACAAAAGAAGTTTACTCACATTAAAAACTCAAACTCCTTCCTAACCAAACTAACAACTAACTACTTGGTGTATCCACCCGAAAGTCGAGCACGATCTTTTCCAACTCCTGTCGGCTCGTTTTGGTGAGAAGCGTCAAAATCTTTTCTGATAGTATGCTGACAGAACTTGCACTCTAATTGACAATTGCAATGTTTAGGCACAAAGACAGATGTGTGAGCGTAACTTTATCGACATAAATGCAAAAATGCGAAAAACACAATGGGACTCAGAAATCAAATTCACAAAAAAAATGTTCTTTTGAAAAGAACAAATTTGCAATGGCTCTTGGCATCTTTTCCTAGAATTCCAACTTTTCGAGTCATATCAATCCGGAAAGCAATCGTTACGCACAGGATGTAAAACAGAACTGTATTGCCAAAAGAAGATGCTCTTCGTCGAAGAAAGAAGAAAAAGTTGCGCGAAAACTCATGTTGGCAGAACTTTTTTCGTTCTCTTCGGATCAAAAGATATTTATACGTAGAAACATATGAGTATCCAACGTGGCTCCGAAAAATGCCCCAGAAGAACTGAAAGTTCGCCCATCTCTCTCAACCAGGGTGGTACGTGTTCTACGAGACCCTTGAAAATTCACCTTGTCGTCTCAAGATGCCATGGTGGTGTCGACAACGATTCCGACCGATTACTCCAAGAAAGGTACCGGTTGTTTCAAAAATCCAAATTCAGCACTGATAAAAACAAGCTGATACCATAGAAACGGATGATTTGATAGAAACATAGTTGCCAAACCGTTCCAAAATCGACCATTGTCTTGACTCACCTTGATTTCCCATAGAAAAACTCAAACTTCTGAGCTTCTCTGAAGTTCTCTTGTTGCTAACAACTTTTTCTTGCTTTACTGGCTGATCTTCGACTTTTCTAAGTCTACTACAGTATGTCACGTGCATTTCTACGCAATCAATCATCTGCAAGAATTTTTGTTAACATCTCATAACGGTTGAATCGTATTATTTAACGTTTTTTCTTGACACTCCCATAATTTTTTAGATAGTACTGAACCACAGTAAAAGCTCCCAACGCATGCATCACTCGGGGAGCATTTTTTTTTATGTTGTAGGACCTACGAGGACCCCGGAGGCTTGGTACTGAGACCCCTCTCTTTCTCTTTTGACACCCTCTCTTTGTATGGAATGTAACTAAATTCCATTTTACCATCCTTAGCATGAGCTTATCTTACTCCACAAACACCCAAACAGTATTTTTTCAACTGGCCATCATTTAAGGGCCATTCTGGTTCTTCGTTGTTCTTTGACAAGAACCATTTACCAGGCCCATCTACCTTACACACTGCAAATATTAAATATTTATTGAAGGCCCCCCCATCCCTGGAAAGAAGTACTGTACCTTGTTCAATCTTATTGATCTGTGTTGTGATACTAATTTTTCCATTGCCACTTTGTTTAATATCCTCCTGTTTCTTCAATTTATGATTGGAGCAGTGGAGGCGAAGCAGGCAGTTGTTATGAAAGAGGACCAAGTAACCAAACTTGATGCCAAGATTAAAAAACTTGTGGCGGTGAACGAGATGCTGGCCAAAAAAACAAAGAGTAGCTTGAGAAACAGAAGAACCTTTTTTCCACTTTGGGAGAAGAATACAGGTTTGGAGTCATGATCCTGCAGAAATCCCTTGCACAGCCGTTTGGTGATTTTAATAAGAGCATCTTGAGGGGCAACATTTTGTAAAAAAACTACAAAATATGAAACTGAATCCAAGCTTCCATTCACTCAAAGGCCACAAATTTATCATATTTAAAGATGAAGCCTATGAAGTATGTAACAGATTTAAAGAAGAGGAGGAAAAGAAGTTTGATGAGATGACAAGAATCTATGAACAAGAAGATAAGGAGAGAGAAAAGGCAATTGCCAAACAATATGCTGAATTTGAAAAGATGATAAAGGATTGCCAGGAGGAGTTTGAAAAAAAAGGGAGCTTGAAATGGAAGCACAGGAGGGGGAAGGGGGGGTGAGTGCAAAGGAAAAAAGGATGGAAAGGAACAGGGAAAGGTAATGGCTACAAAGAAGGATACAGATTTCATGGATGACATGTAAAATAAAGTAAAAAACATAGACATGATATAAGTATTAGGATTAAGATTTTAAATGATTATTCTTGGAACAAAGGACAGAATGTTAGGGGGTAAAATGAGATTTTACTTAAGGAAACCAGCAACTGTTGCAAATACAATTTCTTAGGTAGGTGTTAAAGCAAATTATGTAGAAACCTCTGGGGTCCTGACCTACATCTCTAGACCTTTTCATACAAAAGAGAATAGATTGTTTTGCACCAAAGTGGGGGATGCAAAAAAAGGATTTGATCTTGCTGTACTTTTGAGTGGGTGGCTAAACAATTGTTACACCAGTCCCTGGACAACTTCACTCCTTGATTTTCTTAACAACAAAGCTATTCCATCCCTACTTGTTGTAACCATTGATCAATTAACTGTATCTTCTATAATGCCTCTACAGATGCACACAGCACCATTCGTAAATACTTCAATAACTTCATGAGGACTGGTATGAGGTTTGTCCAACTTAGCTATCTTTCCATTCTTCTCTAATGTAATCTGGTCACCTACAGAATATACCTGGTGTTGCTGTTTACAGTTTTCCTTTTGGTTATTTTGGTTACTTAGAGTTTGTTTGTTATTATGGATGTGCACCCAATTAACCTTAAATGTAATTGGTAGTAGCATGTCACGTCCAAATACTAGTTGTCCTGGTGTGGCTTCTAACATAGTATGATATGTACTCTACCATAGTATGATATGTACTGTGTATAGCCAAGGATATGGAACTAAGTATGTTGTCCCATGCAGTTCATCATCTCCTACAGTAGTTGGATTGGTGGATTCATCAATGTCAACCAAACCAGACAAGGAGTTACCTATTACTTGATGTACCCATTCTATGATACCATTTGATTGGTGATTATAAGTAGTTGTTGGCTTTTTCTTAGGTCCAAAGTTTTGTCTTGTTTTGTCAAATATATGTTTAAACTTTGAGCTATTGTCATAGCCTACATACCATGCATGTAGATACTGGCATAACCAAGCAGAGTTGAATGTTTCCATGACAGTGTCAGCTGTTTTGTCTTAAAGTGCCTTCATTTTGAACCAGCCCGTGGCCAGATCTATCGTAGTAAGACATTGTAATGTACAAGTGCCTGAATCAGACTTAATATTATATTTTCCAATTTTCTGATTAGGTCTATATGTACTCATTCCCATGGCAATACTTCTGCCTGTTTGGTGTGTAAGTGTCCATGTTTATTATGGTGCTTTTTAACTTAACTGAAATTTTTTACATGTTTTAGAGAAGTTTTCTATATGGGTTCTTAATTTAGGCTGTGTGAAGTATTGTCATATAGTTGCTTCTGTATGTATCATTCCTGGGTGTGCTAAGTATTCATGATATCATGCTATGATGCATTGTTGAAGTCTCTCAGGTATATATATTTTATCTGCTTAGTTGTGAACTACCATGTTTTGCATTTTGTATTAGTGTCCTGAGCATTTGGTCTTTTTGCTGATGCAATTTAATTAAAGGCGGGAATAATGAAAAGGATGTTTCAGACATGACATTGATGAGATCTGGTACTGAGTCATCATTATCATCATTGTCATCTGCCCATCTTGCATCTAATCATGAAAGAGCATCACCTATGACATTTTCTTCACCTGCAATATGGAGGAATTCTGCACCATATTCTTTTGGCATAAGTTGCCATCTACATACATGCTTGCTAGCAAATTTATCATGCAATATGTATTTATGGTCAATACGTACTATTAACTTTTGACCCCATAGTATGTCTTTGGACTCTTTGAGTGTCTCTACTGTAGACAATAGTTCTTGTTCTCCAGTGCTATACTTTTGTTGAGAACTGTTAAGAAATCTACTTTAGAATCCAAGAGGCTTATCATCTTGCATGATAACTGCACCTATTTGGTAGTTGCTTGCATCAGTATATATATGGAATTTTTATCAAAGTCAGGTAATGCTAATAGTGCTTCTCTACTTATGACTTCTTTTAGCTTTTCAAAGGCTCTTTGACACAGATTGTCCCATACAAACTTGGCCTTGTTTGATACCATAGCCATTAGTGGGGCTAGGATGTGGCTTCTTTGTTGCCACATATTGGGATAGTAGTTAACCATTCCTAAGAATTTCCTTAAATGGTGTTTAATCTTAAGAGGCTCTAAATGTTGTATTGCTTCCACTTTTTTAGCTTGTGGTTGAATACCTTTGCAAGTTAGCCAGTAACCAAAATACTCAATTTCTGATAAGGCAAAATGAGATTTGTTTGCATTAACTATGAAACCAGCTTTGGCAGGGTGGTTGAGTACCCCATCAACCTTGGCTATGTGGTCCTTGCACACACAAGGCACTAGACGTGATTAGAATATCATCTATATATGCCTGTGCAAATTCTAAGTTGCCTAAGACATTGTCCATGATTTTCTGAAAGATATCAGGGCTATTGGTGATACCCATAGGTAGGCGTTTGTACCTGTATTTACCCCATGGTAGTATTGTAGTACACACGTCACATAAAGTGAACCTGCCATCCTAGGTTACAATTTGTAACTTAAGTTACAATTTTACGCAATTTATTGTAGCCTA
>WKLE02000381.1:2942-32172 GCA_014885115.2 Asterionellopsis glacialis
GGGGGGGGGGGGGGGGTTGCCAAGGAGTGAAAAAACATGATGAAGAAACGTTCTACCACCTTAACAAGTAGTACTACCTTTAGGGTATGGGGTACATACGACAATCAAAAGGAAAGAAGCCGTGGGACCAAAGTGGGACTTCTCATAGTAGAAAAGGAGGGAACAGATCAGGAGCACTTTACAAGAAAGAAAAACAGAAGACAAGAATCGACAAGTCCATCAATTTTCATACAAAAAAAAAATCCTCTGACCATGACATTCCAGGAAGATTGCAAACCCTGTAGTGTACATCAGGGTGCCCTCAAAGAACAAACACATCAATCAACCTTTTTGGAACGCTGCACAACTTTCCTTTTTCTCCAAGGACCCCCAAGCAACGAATTATGACCTTTCAAGAAAAAATCATGGTTCAACAATCATCCACTTTCGTAGCAAGAAAAGATAAACCACAACCAGGAGAAGGCCCCTAAACCTTATTAAGGTTAGTTGTTGATGGTACGCCCGTTCCTCAACCCAGGTTCTGCGTAAACTGCAAGACCGGGGCTCTTTACAACCCCCAAAAAAACGACTTCAAAACCTTCAAAACAGCCTCAAAGGCATGGTTGGGGCTCATCCCCTACCCATTTTTGGATGCTCCTGCTTTCTCAGGGTGTCAATTGACTTTTATTTCAAGTGTCCCAGGTCTCATTTTGTAAAAAATGGACAAGAATTGGCCAAGAACACCCCAAAATAGCCGGCTGGTGGTGATGTCGACAATTTTTTGAAATTTGTGTTGGATGCTAGCAACAATATCTTGTACCATGATGACTCACAGGTCAAGACATTGTCAGGATCTTTATTGATAATGAAGGGCCATCCTCGTTTGATTGCCATGTTAGCAATATTTAACAAAATATTGCCAACATTACCAATCTGTAACTTTTTGCAATTTTTGTTGCTAAAAGTTAACCAACAACTTATGCCATCAAATTAAAATCTACTTTTACATTCAACTTTTTTATCTCATCCTTTTGCGTACTTCTTGAAGATGGATTATCATCTTCAAGAACTTTCTAACTCCAAAAATTGACAAAGTTATGATTGATTATCCATAATTTTAACCTTGAATTTTTTTATTAAAAAAATTCAAGAAATTTTTATCTTCAATCGATCATAACTTTTGATCCACTTGGGCAACCACCTGATACATAAGACAACAAACTGGCTCATGGAGCCCTCACATGTTGGATGAATTGGGTTGGTTGTTAAGTTAGCATGTTACCTGGAAATAAATTTATAAATTTGTTATTTTTCAGAATGTCCGGAAAATGAAATCGTAGCAAATTGATCTCCAAAATGGCTTCCTGTCCCCGCCACCTCTTTTTTTTGTAGAAATTACAATCATTCATTATGAATTAATTTTTACAAAAAAGATCATCTCTCAACTAAAAAATTTACAAAGATATGGACTCTCTTCCATAAAATTAATTTGGAGAAGTTTGAAATTATTTTTCATCATGTCAAAAAAATGCTTAAGAAGGCCTAACTTGGGTTCTGCTTAGGTAACAACCCTACTTTGGGACATTACAAGCATCTACATTAAATGCGCTATCTGATAGACCTATCAGATGTTGTTTGAAAGTGGTAGGTTGTTGAGTAATGGAATGTCCAGCATCATGTCATGACAGAAACTCGGGTTCTGCTTTGGTAACAACCCTACTTTGGGACATTACAAGCATCTACATTGGATGCGCTATCTGATAGACCTATCAGATGTTGTTTGAAAATGGTAGGTTGTTGAGTAATGGAATGTCCAGCATCATGTCATGACAGAAACATGACAAAAAAATGAAAAATACATGCCTACTTCAAGTAAAAGGGAAAAAAAATTACACAACAATCAATCCTATTATTATAGAGCTATATTAAACAAAAAATGGACAACACCATGATGTTGTCAGTTTTGGTGCCTGGCTCTTGGCTGGTAATTGCCATCATGCTTCCTCATGGTATCAATAAAAAATGCAACTGATTCTCCCTCACTTTCTCTTATTGCATCAAATTTGTCTGCCTTGTTTTGCAGAGTAGGTGCATCCTGAAATGTCCAACATGCATCCTCACATAGGAACTTGTACACAAAAGTATGATTAAAGAAAGCTAACCTTTGTTTATTGCTCTAGCCAGCCTTGTTGGCCTCTATGAAGTTGTACGGTTGGTGTCCTGAGTAGTGATCAAGGACCTCTCTAAGAGATTTTTTGAGTTGCCTAGGTTGCCCTATGCCACCTATGTCGACCACGGCACAACACAACAATCAGACAATCAACACACAAAAGAAAAGAAGACTTTTATTTGATGTTGAAAATTATGAGCTTAGTTTAATCCGGAGAATATCCGGCAATCTAGTAAGAAGTAAGAATCAGGAAATAAATTTAGTAAATGGTAATTTGTGAGTCAGTCTGCTTGCCCACGCGTCAATCATCCATCCTCAAGAGTGTCCTACAGGGAGTGTACTTCATAGGTAGGTCCAGTACTATAGGCTGATGAGTAAGATGTTCAGAGCATTTAAGGGAGGGAGCTCTAAGTCAGCAGTAGGAACATCTTGGTGATTTTTGGGAGGAGCAATATCCAGGGCAATTGGGTCTTGAGGATCTTCTTCTTGGTTTTCAGGCAAGATTTCTCCTGGCACCATGGGAAGTTGCCCTGCTTTGGCCACTTGTTGTTGCCCTCTTAACAAATAGAGGGCCCGTCCAACAACAGCTCTTGTCTGGTGAAACTCCTGAAGCAAGGTGTTTTGCCTTGCATCTTGAACATGCCTGTACTCATCAAATTTGTTCATGAGCAAGGTGTAGGCTGCTGTGTTGGCATCAGATAGAACACCAAGGGCATCCTGTTGATGGTTGTTTTCCATATAGATGCATTGTTGGTTGACGTTAATTGCCCAGTTCTTGTAATTAGGAATGCTGGTTTTAAGTAATTTGAAATTTTATGGTTGGGAAACTCATGAATCTAAAATATCCCATCCTGCACAACAATGCGTACAAAGTACCTGACAAGTTGCAGGAATTTCTGAACACCTGGTTGATCATCCAGAGTGAAGACAGGAGGGGGTTATCTGCACAACAATGCATACAAAGTACCTTACAAGTTGCAGGAATTTACCTGGTTGATCATCCAGAGTGAAGCCAGGAGGGGGGTTATCTACCTGGGTACACCAATGGGCATACCCAGGAACAAGTCTATTAATGTAGTAGTCCAAATCATATGGAAGCAGAAAATCATTATACTCACCTAGCCAGCTATGTGAAATCCAGTAGGATTCATTTTCTTCAAATCCTGCACAGGTTTTCAATACAAGTGGGTCCAGCTCTGTAATATAGCACTTACTTATCTTGTCTTTCTTATGCTATGTCATAGTGGTGATTCTCAACTCATCTAATCCTTGTACTGCATCTACACTGAATGTATGGAAGTGGGTTTTCTTACAGGGAGAAAGGTTTAACTGATCAAAAATGGACATGAAGGCCGGGTTCATATGATATAACTTAGACCAAAAAGGGAACAGCACAAAAGTTGGCAACCCCAGTATGGTGCAAAAAAATATTTATGTACCGTACAATTACTGACGTAGCAATGGGACTGGTTTGTTCCGACCGTTTTTGTACCATTAGCATAAATAACCGTTGTAACGGTACACTTGTCTACAAGAATTGCAGGACCAAAATTCCAGACCAGACCATCTCAAAAAAATTCTTTTTTTTATATTAGCAGAAGGACAGTACTATACAGTAGTTGAAGGTTCTTGGAATTCTTAAAAATATTTGACTCTTCTACAGGATACGGTACAGAAGAAGATTGACAAATTCTTATCAGAATTTGTCCTGGTACTGTAACCTACTACAGACAAGCGTACCCTTGTCTAAGCATGCCGATTGGCATGTCCCCTTGTCTGGTGCCACTAGAAGGTAGGTCCTTAGGACCTAATCTTAGGACTTTGAGTAAGATTCACACAAATTGAATTTGACATTACTATCCATTTTGTTCAGGTGTATTGTTTCTGCTAAAAATAGGTCTTATGATTCAATACAATAGGTACTAAGTGAATCATACTGACTATACATTCACCAGGTACTGTAGCTTAGTCCCACTCATACTACAGACAGTGCCTTTGCAACTGTAGGATATAACAGTACTGGTAGGTAGGTAGGACTCACGGGGAAAAGGCAGTATACAGTACCTGTATGCCTCTTATCTCCCTAAAGGACACACCTACTATAGAGGCTTGTGATATTTGATATTACCTGAGTAAAGTAAAGCATAGTAGAAAAATGAGTGATAAACAAATAGGGAACAAAAAATGCATTGACAAAAATATTCCTGGCCACACGAGAATTTTCCGGTGATGCATCACCAGAGATTTAGGTACTTTTTGATGTAGAAAAAGATGTAAAGATACCATGCACACATTTGAAGTACGCATGGACACCCCAGTTGATGAAGAAATAGGCATGAAAGAGAAGAACGCAAAATTTTACTCAAAGCCAGAACCTATGAAAAATAGAAAATGAAGCAGAAGCTATGAAATGTTGACAAGGAGGCCATTACAACAATCATCCTAATATAAAATTATGCAATATCTGGTTATTATAATTAGGACCAAGTAAAAAATTTTGATCTAGAATGTTGGTTGTTGTCATTTCTCTGGTCAATTGTTAATCCCATAAAATTAGATCTAAAATTGAAAATCATTTTTTGGGTACTTTTTATGCATTCAATGATATTTCCAATATTTCCTCTGAAAACTCTTATTTGCTTCTAAAAATCCACAATCAACTAAAATAAACTAATGAGAATGCTGCAGGAAGAAATCAAAATGGTGATATGATATACTGATTGATTGTTGTGTTGTCGAGTGTCAATTATTGCTTAAAAATATCAAGAAATCCCACAATCTCCATACTCCATCTGCTAATTCAATCATTTATCAGGGTCACCTCTTGCACAGCAATCAGCTTCAAATGATATACAACACACTACTGATCCATAAAACAATTATGCAAATAAAATTTTCACAGGGGTGTGGAGACTGGGATTGATTATTGTTTGTCCATTCTTGTGCAAAAATAATTTTTTGGGAAAATGATAGTGCTGGTGCCACATCATCTCTTTATCTCCAGCAAAGAAATTTCCTGGTGCCAAATCTTTTCATCTATCATTTTAAAATATCAATCAAGAAAAAGAGATGATAGGTTGTTAGTGAAACAAATATTTATGTGCATTTTTCCACTACAATTCAGCAAGCTACATCAAAACAACAAGAAAATGTGAAATGTGTTGTCTTATAATCTCTTAGACTTCAAATCATGAGATAAGAGTTGCTGCTACACAACAATCAATCATAAATATAAATGATAGAAGAACCAAAGATTTCCCCTTGGAGAGGAGACTGTATCAATCAGGAACATAATCATCATTGTGACAACGTCAATCAAATAGTTCTGTCCCAAAATGTGAGATAATTCTGTGGGCTTTGTTTTGTCCTGTACCTCTGGTACTTGACCCGTGCATAAACTAGTGAACCTGGTACTGTAGGCTAAGTAGGGCTAAATTGCTACCAGGTACCTGGTACCAGGTACAAGGTAGGACTAGAGTCCTGCAGTACCAGTTATCAATTTTTGGATTGTGATCTGTTCTGCGGCTTTGCAGAACAGATTTTTTATGACAAAAGACATTTTAGCTTGATCTGTGGTACAAAATCAACTGGGTATTTCTACGTAATCTCCAGTGATCCATAACCAGAAGAAGGGAATCATGATCGATCATAAACTTTTACCAAATAGATTCTACATCAAATTTGTACTAAATGTACAAAGTTTATGATTGTCATTTTTCCTTCTTCCAATGCTAGATCGCTGGAGATACCCTATTTACTAGGGGTAATCACCAGTAGAAGAGTGGGTTCCAGAATAGTATCAGGTACTAGTCAAAAACTACCTTGAAACATGGTACCACCTTGAACCACAAAAAATGTACACATTTCAACAAAAACAGACCCGAACATGATCAATTTTGGTTGGTTTTTCAAAGTTAGACATCCAAACAAAAGCTTTTCAATATATTAACCTGTCTGGAGGGTACAAAGATAATAGCTTTTTTGATTTTTTGGTGGAAAAAAATCTGAAAAGTACACATTTGGTCTGTTGTTCAAATGTACGTCTACTGGTAATGGACCATCTTGGTCTACATCAGCAAATTTTTCCTCAACATCAGCAAATTCCACCCCCCCAAAAAAACCTGTAAAAGACCCCTCAATCATGTATCATTGGAGGTTAGAGGTACATTTAATTGCCCTTTCAACAACATTGCCAGCACTGAAAATATGATACAAAAGAGTGCGAGAACGAAACGTACTTACATTAACAGATTATATGGTGAAGGAATGAAACTTCTCTCATAGAGAGGTCAACAGGGTAATGAAGGAACACACAATATATACAGTTTAACAAATCAAACTAGAGATGCATTTGTACCATTGTCATGTCAACCATCAAATCTTTTTTTGGGTGTTGCGTTCCACGGAGGATTGTTTTTTGTCTCGAACAAAAAAAGAGCCAAATGTGTACTTTTTTGTTTAAACACAGTGTGCGCCAAGTTACCCACTAGGCATGACTTGGATGTCACCAGGCCGATTATTTTAGTAGCGTTAGGTAGTTTAATAACGGTTTAGAGTTTATTTATCTATGTGTACTTTTTTGAGCCGGCCGGCATATCAGAGTCTACGGAATTTCTACGGCAGATGGTTCGAGGTAGTTCCAACAATTTTGGGACAACAAAAATTTCCGAAAAATGGTCAACTTTGAGCTAAAATATAGTGTTATTGCAATTACATTCAGCCAATTCCAGAGATAGTATGCAAAGCGTATGTTATTAAACTGACAGAATGCAACTTGAAAAACGACTTTTTGTCAGAACAGTCTTGACTTATGCTTTTGTGTGCACGTCTCATGTGGTTCGTGGTAGTTTTTGACTAGTACCAGTTCTAGCCTAGTCTGCTGTACTGTGAGGTACCAATCAGTGCTAAGTGTGGCACAAGAAGCATAGGTGGGTGAACCGATTCCTACTGCATCCTTATTCGATGGATTTTCTAGGCTAGAGTCCTACATGCATCTTTGACTACACTGAATTTCTTCAGATGATTATCTTGCCACATATTCATAATGCTCTGAGAACACTACGTAATCTGCGCTCCAATTAAGTACCTGAACATACTCATAATGCTCAGAGAACACTATGTAATCTGCCCTCCCATCAAGGGCACCAGGTGCTTCCCGAATATTAAAGTACTTATCGCACAAAAGCAATCCAAGAGATTCAAGACTTACTCATAGGCCTCTAGAGTAGTCGGTGTAAAATATAATAGATTGAAAATATTTGAATACGAGCAAAATATGCTCGATATGTTTTGAATCAGATACACCTTTTGTGGACTGCATATGAACGTCTTTAGTAGAGCCATTCCGACATGAAAATGCATTGTTCCGTCTTTTCACGATAGTCGTTCTGCTCACCTTTGCCCTCCTATCCAAGCGATTCAACTTTGACCTTGTCTCACTTGAGCCGGTAAGATTCAATTAAAAGAATGAGTCATCAGGCAACCAACAATTTGAAAAGTCGAAATATCTCATGTGCATTCTTATCTCATGCTTCTCATTTTCTTCAATGAATCACCCCGCAAGCATAGCATACGCCACCTGTTCCCAAAAGCTTTTGTGCTGCATTCTTCTGACCTATTTTACATCATTTTCTTATCACAGTTCTATATCATTTTTGTCATGCGCGGGTACTAGCGTGTGCAACTACAGCATATCCTTGAAAATCACGTAGTGTGATACAGCTCTCTCAATAAACAATTCTCTGCTTCGTAAAACAGAACAAATAATAAAAGTTTGCAACTTTTAAGATATCCATATCAAACACCAGCAGCTACAAGAAGTTCGTCGAAAGTAGTGAACTTTTCTCTCGGTTGCATTTCAGTTCTTTTACGCTCACTTCTAGTTTCGGCGGTATCGATATTTTCGTAATCCGACCAAGAGACCACATTTATACCTCGTTTTTCTAATAACTTATCAATGGTCTCTTCCTTTTGGCCAACCGGTTGATTCTCCAAGTCTTTTAGTATTGTTATCACGGTATCTTTTGCATCCATTATATTGGTACCAATGATTCCGCTAGGACCTCGTTTTAGCCAGCCTGCGGTGTAGAGCCCACCCCTGCAGGCTGTAGCTTCATCAACTTTCCCTCCTACATGTTTCACAACACCTCGTTCAGGGTCAAACAAGCCCTCTTCCTGCATACCACACAGCGCAACGCCTTTGTAACCAATACTTACCAAAGCCTTGGAAATTCATAGGCCAGCACAAGAAACGAAGTATAAGCTATTTGTCTCAAAGAATCAAAATCGGCAAAGGTAAACTATCTTGACGTACCATCTGAGCAGGCAAGGTCTCAAATTCTCCCGTGCCAACGGCAATTTGTTTACCTGGTTCTCCTTCGAGCTTGGTGCGTTCGCATACAACTTTACCAAGAAGCGCTGGGTTATCATCGCATGACAAAAATTCTACAGGATTCAACAGAAATCTTAGAGCTATTTCTTTCTTATTCAAAGTGCTCTCTGTAATATAAGCAGCAAAAGTCAACGTTGTAATAGGCAAAATATATTGCACAATTCTTGCCCATAAAGAAAACGGAACTTATTAATAGTTCTTACCATAAGGAAAACGCCCGGCTGCCTCACGAAGCAACTTATCAATGCGGCTTTTTGGTCTTCCACCGGGTCCTATTAATTCTTCTTGTGAAGCAGGTGTCATTCCCATGTCTAGTTCGTCACTGCGTACAAGAAATGATGCGTTCACTCTCTCCTTACGTAGCTTAGTTAGCTCTCGTAGTTCCTACAAAAAAAGCGAATCATATTAAAATGTCATATCATCAAGCTCATTTAGATCAAAATTAAAAAAAAAAAATGAGAAATGTACAGTCAGGTCGTAAAGATACTCACTTTGATAGTAAATGCTCCTTGAACATGCCCACGCCTCCCAAGAACTACAGTGCTTTGAACACCATCTTTCAAAACATCTAAAGCCTTTGATGTAATATCTGTATCAACCAAGTGGGAACGGCCTTTCGCCATAATCCGAGCACAATCTAGGGCAACGTTGCCCTGCCCAATTACAACAACTTGCTGCTTTTCTGATTGACTTTTTGGTGTGAGAAAATCTTCTACTAGAGGACCTATGTGTCCATAATCGGGATGCCCTTTGCGTAGTAAAAAGAAACACGAAGAGTCAGTGCGTATGATTCTATTTAACTGCCATACCCAAAGCTCTTCGTCTGCATAGCACGTTTCAAAACAGATGGTTGATAGGACTACTCACCATTATACCATGCGACAAATTCCCTTGCTGATAGGACACCCCGAAGTGTTTCTTCACCTGGTATTCCTAGTTTCCTATCTGAATCACAACCATAAGCCAAAACTACAATATCATACATTGCACGTAATTCCTCGAGAGTAACGTCATTTCCTACATTAACATTTCCTTTGAAATTAATACCGATATCGGAAGAAAATAAAATACTAAAGTCGTTCTGTACATTCTTTACCTCTGGATGGTCAGGTGCAACTCCACTACGTACTAGTCCATAAGGTGTTGGTAATTTCTCAATAATATCTAATTTTGCCTCATATCCTTTCTTGTGGAGTGATGATTGTAGATATTTTGCAGTATAGCAACCAGAAGGACCGCTTCCCACGATAGCCACTGAAACCTTTGGTTTGTCGTTGTCTGTAACAATGGCAGTAATATTAGCAGGCGCATCATTTGATTGCCAACGACAAATTATTGGTGGTGATGCTGTTGCCACTCTGAAAAATTTATGGTATCCAAGCCTAGTAGGTGTTCTACTACGAATACTTCCAACTGTCCTAAGGCAATTGATCGGAAAATGGAGGAAACCACGACTTGATGTTGTGGTCAATTTATGATAAACCATAGTAAGTAAACCCAAAAATAATGTTCGACGATCACCACTCTTCTTGTCTCTTATCAGCTACTTATTGTATACCTGATACTTGCCTCCTGGTCAGCTGTGTTGTGTTTTTAGTTTGATTGCTTTCCTTCTGTTGTTTTGGAATGATGCGGGTTGGCCTCTTTTCATCAGTTGTGCGCCTTTGTGACAGTTCGTGTTCCGATTTTGAGATCTGATGAGTGATGAGCATCTTTTTTTACAGGTACGAACCCGGAAAATCATGAATCAGTGGGCTGACTGCCGCAGAGTTGCCTTCTACACAGACCTGTTTCAACTCAAGATGGTACGTGTATTTCAATATAAAATATTGTCTCTAGTGAACGGCATCATCAATCAGAAATACTTCTGATTATTTTGTATTACAAGAGTAATATCACCAGGTCAACAACGACCCCCTACCGTTTTGTGTGGTCAGTCAAAACGAGAACGGTTGATGGCCGCATTTAGTGTCTGAAACAGGAAACTGAGTTATAACAGGGAAATCAGCTGTTTGAAAGATTGCTCCTAGCAAACTTGTCATGGTAAGAATTGTATTGTCTGTACTGTACCCATATGCTTTGACAAAGATGAAACGTTCAATGCACTTGCAAAATAATTTTTTTCCCCTTTTAATTTCTTACCTATTTTTCTAAATGGTTGATGTATGCTCACTGTGACAAACTGCTCACTTCAGGCACCATCAAGTCGTAATGGAACAGGAAAGGGTAAGAAACGAGCAAGAAGCCGATCTCGAAAAAAAACTGAAGATGCCTCATTAGACGAAAGTGATCTTAATCATGCTCAGCAGCAAGATTTAGAATTGTCTGATACGCAACGAGACGAGATTCAAAAAGCCTTTGATCTCTTTGATACAAAGGAAAATGGTAAGTTCACGTTTACTTGTACAATAGCTGTTTGAATGATTTTTTTTTTTGCGCAACTTCTCTCTTACACTTTAAACTTCCTGCATTATAATATGACATTATGTTTGTCTCTCGAATCTGAAATCATTATGATGGACGACGTACTTATTGCGTATAATTAGGGCTAATTTCTTGCAATGAGATAAAGTATGCAATCGAATCCATGGGCCTTGGATTAAATAAGGATGAATTAAATTACTGGTTGGCTTTATTACAGAGGCAGAAATCAAACAGCAATAGCCGGGGGGGAACGAAGAAGCGTTCTGCAAAACGTAGAGCTGAGGACTCTGTGTTGCTTTTAGACGTCGACCAGATGGTTGATATCAATTTCTTCACTCGTATTGCGGCATCTAAATTGAAAGAAGTTGAAAAATCGAAACTTGCTTTCCGTTTGCTCGACATAGACGGAAAAGGTTTCATTACTACTGCAGATTTGAGGCGTGCCGCAAATGAACTAAGTGAAGAAAATATTACTGATGACGATCTACAAGAAATGATTGATGAAGTCGATAGCAAAGGTCATGGGATAGTAAATCAAGATGATTTCTTCCGACTCACAAGAAAACTTAATCTATAGCAGGTTGTAAAAATGATACCATCGTACGTCCAACTTTCAAATAAGTCAAAATTCAATTCAAGTGTAGAATTTAATATTAATCTAGCAGCCCTCTACCTGTCTATGCAAATACAGGACTGTCGATAGACGCAATGGCAACAGCAAGCATTGTATTACCTAAAGTTCAAAGTGTGTTTGTGGAGGAAGTTTGTTTTGCATAATACAACCAAAAATTTAGAAGTAAGCACCACCAACCCATTCGTTAACAATATCAATCATGGACTTTTGTTCGATAGCAGTGGCGAAGATAAGGGTGACAAGTCCAAGCATGGCCATACGTCCGTTCATGATCTCAGCTTCTTCGGTAAGGCCAGTCTTGAATTCAGGGAAGTAACCGAAGGGTTCTTGGTCCTTCTTGAATTCAAGAAGTTGATCACCGAAAGGAAGAGGGCAAAGAGTGGCGCAAACAGAGATAAACAAGAAGTGGACGTTGGCAATAAGGATGATGGCACGTTCGTTGGTGATGGTGCTCTTTCCAGAGATGGTGGCAAGGGTTCCCCACTCCTTCAAGTCAAGAGGAACATCGGCATCAGGGATAAGTCCATGTCCTTTGGCGTAGGCGGTGGCACAGATGAAGACCCATCCGAACATAGCATGGCGGCCGTTCCACTTTTCAGCTTGGACGGAAGGTCCCCATCCCCACTTGGCGAACTGAGGCCATTGGGATTCCCAGTCCTTCATGGCATCATCGAAGGCATTCAAGCTGGAAGCAGTGGTACTGAATTATCAAATAATCACACAGTTGAATAAAAAGCATATTGAAACAAGAAGATGGTGAGGATCATTTTCACGAAATCCTGATCATGGTCGATAGCAACATGACAATCGGACGAAAGAAGGAACATCGGACGGAAGAAGGAGCACACGAGAGATATTTTGTTACGCATGTGACGTGTACACGTAGCAACCAGTACGAAGTGTACGAGACAGAAGCGCATATCCTGCGATCCCGATCCTCAACTTGGACCGATTCTCCTTTCCATCAAGAAAGCACCGGTTGCTGTGGTCGATGAGAAAAGAACCAAAATGAGTATAAATTCGTACCTGGGAGCGGCAACAGCAGCCTTGTTGACGAAAGGGGTTTGGGGAGCAAATCCGGAGACAGCACCAACACTGAGGGCAAGAGCGGCAAGGGTTTTGAGAGGGGCCATGGTTACAACCTGACTTTGAACGTTATGTTGTTGACCTGATAACACAAGCAAAGTGTGAAAATTTCTGTCCGCAATTTTTTTGCGCCAAGGATACGCGCACACTTGAACGCTTACGTTTTGACAAGATTTCCAAAAATAATGGCTTCTGTCTGTGCATTTCCACAAAGAAGGGAAACAAACATACAAAACATAAAATACACAGATAATAATACAGTTCTTGCAGATTGATTATCCTGTAATGTTGCACGTGAGACACGTCAGTGAATGGATACCTGGTACGGAAATTTCGTCTCGTATTTGTACGATATAATAGTAAATAATTCTACTTGGAGTCAGGCCCCGTATATTCAACTGTAAACAGAACATTGGTACAGGTCCTGTAGGTCTCCTAGTTGTGACTGTGTCGCACACGTCGCTTCACGTTTCAGTGAAATTCGTGGCACAAGCCAGAAAAATAATGAAGGGGCGTTTTCGTTTTCGTTGTTCTTTGGACGCTTCTTCAGTTGGACTTCATTGGCTTCATTTTTTCATTTATCACCATCACAACTGAATAATATCCGGCAAGGGATGAGGATTTCATTCACCTTTGCGTGCATTCTCTCTAGTTCGATTGCTTCGGCTTTCATGATGCAAACACCAGGAATAAATACCCGTCCCACCCAAAAGAATGCGGGTCAAACAATGAGTGCAACACCCACAGCTGACGATTTGACCAATGTGAAAGGAATCATATTCGACATTGATGGTACTATTGCAGATTCATGGAAGCTCGGTTACGATGCGACAGTCGTGGTTCTTGAGAACAACGGTGTTCCAACAATATCAGAAGAAATTTACCATGAATATACCAGATATACTACTCCTGAACGCATGGCACGTCATGCAGGATTGAAGCCTGGTGATGCGGACTTTGAGGCTATGGGTCAGAAACTTGGAGACGAGTTTGATAACTTTTACGTGAAATTGGTTGATACGAAAACGGCCGGGTTCTATCCCGGCATTGAAGACTTTCTCAACAACATTCCCTCCGATGTTAAGATTGGAGCTCTAACTAATGCCTGTGTTGCATATGCACATGCAGTTCTCACTGTAAATTGCCCTGTCAGCACTGGAGTTGGTGGCGGCATGCCTGAATCTGAGGGAATCTATGATCGATTCGGTTCTATTCATGGTGCAGATGATGTGCCAAAGCCAAAACCATACCCTGACGGTTTGTATGTTATTTGCAAAGAATTGGGCTTGGAACCGGAGGAATGTGTATACATTGGGGACAGTCCAAGTGACGGGAAAGCGGCGGATGCAGCAGGTATGGCATCCATTGGTGTCCTGTGGGGGTCTCACCCCGAAGAGAATATTCGCAAAGCACCCTTTCAATATGTTTGCAGCAATGTGGAAGAAATGCAAGCCCTCTTGCCCCGCAAAAAGTAATTTAAATATTATTTCTAATGTAGCTTATTACCATACTCATTTGGATTCGCATGGGGTCTATTTTTCTTTTCTTTTTCAATCTGTCTTGTGCAGCCACTTTATAATTATGCATTTTTTTGTTTATCAAAATTTTTAGTCTCGCATTGCTGTGATATGGTTATCATCGTGATCTATTCTTTAATGACATTCTTTTCCTTCTGGCCCTCAACCTTTCCTTCATAATTGTATTCGCGTCCTTTCGTCTTTTTCAATTCATTCTCGTCAATACCTTGGTAAGCCTTACCAGCATTGTAGCCATGGAAAACCTTCGCGGTGATTTCAACTTGTGCATCAAGAGGAACAAGTTCCTTGGGAATCTCGATACGATTCACAATTTTGATGCCAGTGTTTACAATCGCGTTGTATTTCATGTCAGACATGGAAATGAAATTATGAATCTTGGTGACACCTAAATAGTGCAATGGATCCGGCATGAGCGCTTGGAATCGAGTATCTTGCACACCTGCGACCTGCTCAGTACAGTTAAAATAGTTTTCTGCCGAGTCACCTCCCTCTTGCCTCTTACGAGTGTTATACACCAAATACTTTGTGACTTCTCCTAGACTGCGACCTTCCTTACGGAAATAAATCACAATACCACAACCTCCACGCTGAGCTGTCTTGATGCACTCTTCAATAGCGTGCGTGAGATAAGGACGACACGTACAAATATCAGAACCGAACACATCCGATCCGTTACATTCGTCGTGGACACGACAGGTTATTTCAATGTCTTCATCGGGGATGGTATCGGGATCACCCCAAATGTAAATGGTCAATCCTCCGATGGGTGGCAAGAAGATTTTAATGTCTGGACGAGTGATGAGCTCGGGATACATACCGTTGGTCATACGAAAGATACTTTGCCTCAAATTTATTTCAGTAGTTCCAAAACGTCGAGCAATTTCTGGCAAGTACCACACGGGCTCGATGGCAGCCTTTGAGCAAATGGATTGTCCAGTTGACAAAAGGACTTTTCCATCAGGCTTGAGACGACCAGCAGCTACGGCTTCGCGGCATTCCGGGAGGTCAATATGAGCCTTTGTTACAGCAATCTGTAGGATGTAAACACAATATACACAAATTCAAGAATAATTGATTAATCGTTTCAATCACAAAAAAAGGCAGAAATGAACAGGTTTTACTAGCTAGGTCGCTCTTACCGTAGGGCGAATATCCCATCCTTTGTCCAGATATTTTCCGTAAGACTCTGTAATCAAGTGACCAAAGGGATCAATTGAAGCTACTTTTTTCGGGTCACTCCAGGACTTGTGAGGTCCAATCTTAAAGACAGGTGCTGTTAGTTTAAGATCAGGAACATACTCAGGATTTAGTTTGCCTGCAGCAACAGCTAATCCAGTATAGATACAGTACGATCCCGAATGAGCACCAATCGCATTCCGCTGTGCTGAGTGTCGTACGGTACAAATGACAGGTCCACGAATCATTGGATCAGGATGACCCCAAGAGATTGGAACAGGGTCTACACCGAAAGCATCTGGATGCGATGTCAAGTTAACGTAGTCCACATCTTGAATTTCAGGTTCAGGAACATCGTCTCCTGTGAAACGGAAGGAAAAATAGATTAAAATCTTTCTTGAGACGACAACGACGACGACGACGACAACGACACGAATCAAACTGTACAGTATCGTCTTTCGAATCACCAACTTACTATTTGGAGAAGGATCAGTCCGAGCCTTCTTGCTTACATGGCCTACATGGCGGGGGGACGGTTGGAGTCCTTCCATGGTATTCTTTTTCAAGCTTTCGAGTTTGTTGAAGATAATATTATGATACTGTTTCAAAGGTGTCGTTAGTGTTGTCACGGCGTATTGATCTGATTGAGTTTTCTTTCTCGTGTGTCGGAATTCAGGAATTCTTTTCCCGAATCTTCGTGCGTCTTTTTGAATTGGACCTCCTTGATTGGACGGAGTGTTGAGATTTCATGATGTCATTTTACCGACTGAAGCTTACAACGTAACTTCTACATGAAAATAGTACCATGATACAAACCAAAGACTTCAACCAGATGCCTGCATTCAAAAAATGTATTGGTAATCTACGATCTCGTGCATCAGACGTGGCTCAATAGGGCAGCTGTTGGTCGGGATTGGAAACGAAGAAGGGAATTCTGAGGAGTGATTTGAAAACTCACGATATATCTTATTAACGTATTTTTGTATAATATTGTACACAGCGTAGAAAAAATTATGACTCAGTATTGAAGAAGATCGCGTCCATGCATCTTGTCTTTTTTCTTGAAATTTGACCTCAACAAAACTCATCTGATATCTTTTCCTTTTTTTCCGATTGCGGAACAAAGTAGAAGTGAAGTGAAGCGAAGCGGGAATCAGACGGGAACAACTCTGTCGACCAGAAGAACAGAAGTTTAGTATCGTTCTCGTGACATTCACTAAAGTATCTTCTCACAACTTTCTACGGCACCAAGACTTCTACGATTGCTAATTTCTGTGCGTGGTGTTGCATCTTCTCTTGAGCCGCCTCCGTTAATCTAGAAATATCATTGTGCCCCTAACTTTCTTTCTCTTTCTCATCGGAATCAACTATCAAGAGAGAAAGATATACGTCATTCAATTTTAACCAAAAGCTTATTGCATATTATGTTGATTGGATCTAGCTTCCGTGGGAAGCCACCTGCGTTTGCCGCGCTGACGATACTTGTTTATTCGAGTTTGTGGAATGCTGGGTTTGCATTTTCACCATCGATCAAGCAGTTTAACAACAGATTAGGAAATCTAGTTCACGATTCATCTGATTCCTTGTTTCGCTTAAAGGCAGCTCCAAAACGTTTGGAAGAAAATACCGATGGAGTCTTGTACGTCAATGAAAAATGCATAAATTGTGCAGCTTGTTCTGGTTTTGCACCAACAATATTTGGACGTGCGACAGATAAGGCTGTACATGTAGTGCATACTCAACCAAAAGCAAAATCAACGTTGGAACTTGATGAGGCTCGTGCAGCATTGGCTGCATGTCCTGTAGCTGCTATCCGTGTCGAAACAGAAGCACACCGACACCATCGTGGTATGGATTCCTTGACGGACGAAGAAAAAGAATTGGCAAAGTCGTTGGCTTTATCTCCCAAAGTAAATGGATTAGATTTACCCTTTCCTCGTCTTGCCTTTGCTGACATGGAAGATGTACATTATGTAGGACATCATCATGATAGAAGTTTTGGTGCTATACCTTATTTAGTACAAGGGGTGTTCCGTGGCGAACAGGTATGGGTTATGGTGGATACACCTAGATTTTCACCCCAAAGTATGCGAACTGTTACATCTCTCACAGGCCCTGATGGACCTGATTATTTGTTCTTAACACATGTGGATGATACAGCCGATCATAAAAAGTGGGCAGACGAATTTCCATCCTTGAAACGCATTTTTCATTCAGGTGATGCGTTTGGACGGCAGAATTGGATTGGTGATGATATGTTGCAAAATGTAGAAATATTTTTGTCATCGCCTTCTAGTAGCGATGGTGGTAATAATACCGACGACAAAAACGAACTTCAAGCATGGGCGTTAGACGGAACCCCCATAACTGAAGAAGATACAAAATCATCAGATTTTATCATTTGGCATACACCAGGACATTCACCAGGGTCTATTTCATTGCTGAAAAAAAGAAGTAATGCTACAGGATCGAATGGTGTACTATTTACAGGTGATACATACGCCTACACAACTCGTAGTGGTGGATACATGTCGGGCTTTCCACGATACAACAAAGGAGGAAAGACAGTCCAAATTGAAACTCTTCAAAAAATAGTGAATCATTCCGATAAGTGGGATATCATTGCACCTGGACATGGACATTCACGAGATTATCGCAACCTTAGTGACGCTATCAAATGTGAAGATTTGAATGATGCAATTGAAGAGTTGGAATCTTACATGTAAATTTGAGGCACCATGATTCAATTTCACATTAGTTCCTATCTGTTACAGCACGACAATTCAATTAGTGATCTTAAATCTTTTTCAATATAGTACAAATTTTCACATCCAAAAGTGTTCAAGTTTGATTCTTTAATGCTATACTGCACCATGGATTTTAAAGAAACTTTGTATTGCAGAGTAACTGTACAATTGCTTATTCCTTAGAGAAGAAGATTAAATTTATTTTTCAGAACTCAAAGCTAGTTGGACCTCTTCTTCCAAACCTAATTTTTTCCCCTCTTTACGATAATCAAGGCCTAATTTTTTGACAAGTCGAAGTGCGTCTGCAGGGCGGCTGCAATTCAAAACTTTCTGTAACATTTTCGGCTTGAATTGCTGCACCTCTTGTCCAAAACCTACCCACAGGACATTGACAGAAGACCAATGTTCAAAAGGTAACCATGCTTCCAACTGCTTTCGGGTCTGCTCTGGATTTTTGCTAGATACCCAACCAAGTTCGTTAAACATACGATGCATATGCGTGTCGACACCAATACCAGTTGTTTTGTTCCATGCTACGTTTTCAATAATGAATGCCATTTTGGGTCCGACGCCAGGTAGTTTCATCATGTCTTGAGGTGATACGGGGATATCTCCACTGTACTCTTCGATGAGCATCTCTACTGTGCCCTTGATGTATTTTGTTTTGTTATTGTGAAAACCTACTTTTCCGATAAGTTTGTTGAGTTCTTCAGGTGGTGTTTTGGCAATGTTATCTACAGTAAGACCATGCTTCTGCAAAGCTCTCATCGTTTCACCTACAACGGCATCCTTGGTTTGACTACTTAGCATGAGTGCAATTAAAACTTGAAATCGACGAACTTTTTCACCGTGCACAGTTTCTGGTAAGGCTTCGCTTCCATCGGAGTCGACAGGAGCACTGCGATCTTGTCGCAACTCTTCCACAAGCTGATAAATGCTTTGCCAATCATTGGGTGGATCTATTGATAATACTTCGGGAGATTTTGACTTTTTACGAGGCGTGGCTTTTTTCGTGACACCATTTTTGCTCGTTGTTTTTTTGGGTGATGGAGTCCCCACAACTTTCTTATCATTGCCCACTGTGGACGAAGTTTTCTTTCTACTTTGTCTAGAACGTTTTGACTTTGGGGGTGTGACTATATTATCTATTTGATCTTCGTGATTTCCTTCTGCTTCGGCTGCGGCTTCGTTTAGTGCTGTTGTCAGTCGTCGTTTAGGTCTTCTTCCAGCCAAGACGTCCGAGGAATCAGAAGGTATCATGTTTGGAATCAAATTTCTTTTATTCCGAGTAAGCATGGCGGTTTTTGATAACGAAGTTTCCCTGAAGAACCAGTTTCCCATAAAATTTGGAGAAGAAGACAAAGAGATGACACGGCTTGTACAAGGATGAACGGAAGGGACAAAATTTTGCCAAGCTTGACCGAAAGGAGGGATAGAACAGCAAACAAGGAATGAAAACGTAAAACGCCGAACGTGGGTAGATGATTCTAGTAAGGATCGACTTCTTTTTGTTAGAGTCGTTGTTGGCATTCGCATTGGTTGGTGGTTGTCGTCAAGGAACTCTCAATGTGTTGTTGGACTTGTGTCCTTGAGAGAGGCGCTTTGCACACTTTCCTCATTTATTCAGCGATTTCCCTGACAAAAAGATTTTGCGCGAAAATGTTTTCTTCATGTGAAACGGACAGATAGACTGACAATTAATTTCGCTTCGATGCGGCAGACAGTCGGTTCCCGAGTCCGCTATCCAGGTGCATGCAAGCGGCAGGAGTACAGACCCGTCATAGTTTCTAAGGACCAACCTCTAGGAATACCAATGTTGTTCGAATATATACGGTGGGCTTATGTCCGTCCACCCAGAGAAGACAAATGTTTGAGAGCAATGAAAGCTATGAAAATCTAGTTCACTTTGCTTTCAAGCCATCTCCAAAAGGTCCTAGCAACAACAACTCAGAAGTAACCCATGTTTTCTAAGCTACACTAGAATTTTGAAAGTAATAGACATTCCATACATTTTTTTTCTTTATTTTACCAAAGTGCAAAAGGGAATAAATACCATTCGAGCATCATAATACGACAAAGATTCCTTTCTTACACGCTAGTAAAGTTTATTTGTTTAAAGAAGTCCAGCGGTTTCCCTTTCATCACGTTCCTGTAAAATGGTCTTCTTGATACCGCGTCCCTTAGGAAGAGTAACTTGAGGATGGTTACCAGATCCAATAACAAAGACATTGCCTAATCGTGTAGCGAAGGTGTTTCCCTTGGTATCCTTGATGGTAACAATATCGAAAGAACCCTCGTGCCTCTCAATGTGCATGAGCTGTCCGACGCGTCCAGCATTGTGACCCTTGGTAAGCATAACCATGGCTCCGATTTCGAACTTGAGAATCTCAGAAGCCTTTCCAGAGGCAATATCAACCTTGACAGTGTCATTTACCTTGACATCAGGGTCGGGGTAACGGATGGTGCGTCCATCGTGGGTTACTGCAACAGGGATCTTATTGGCAGAAACATAGACCTTGTTCACACGGCATAGCTTGTAGGAAGCCTCTTCGCGTTCAAGACGGTGAAGGACGAAACGTCCCTTGACATCAAACAAAAGACGGAAACGGTCTCCGGACTTCTCGAGTTCGATGACATCCATGAAACCAGCAGGGTAGTTGAAATCAGTACGGACCTTGCCGTCAACCTTGACGCAACGTTCCATACAGATTTGTTGGCATTCCTTGCCGTTCAAGGCGTACTTAAGACGATCACGAAGGATCACACAAACAGGAACACACTCGCGCTCCTTGTGGGGTCCAGGGGAAGGCTTGGGGGCCCAAACACCGCCCATTTTGCCAAGATTCCAGTGCCGGGGGGCATGGAGGCGCTTCAAATGCTTCTTAGGTCCGCGAGGCCTGTAGTTTGAATAACATCAATGTGTTCCAGATTGCACACGTGTGAACAAAAAAAGCAAGGTGAGCGACCAGATTGAAATATTCATTTTCGTAATTCATCACCGATTTCATGCAACAAGTCCAGTTATTTCCAGTATTCAATCTACGGGTTCTGTCCGTCTACCGAGTAAAAAGCACTCCAGCCTTCTCGACCTCTTCCTTCCTATCCATGTCCATGTCCCGGTACAACATCGATTGCCATGAAGCGTCGGCTCATGAAAAAAGAACGCTCCCATCACATCCGCTTGAATACAGTTGTCGTGTTCCAATCGACCACAAAGAGAAAGGGGACGCCATCGTTTTAGCGGCGATTCCGTTGAACGTACATGGTGACAAATCGTTTTCTTACAAGAGATGTGCAACACTCGCACAAGGCTGAGGAGGCCGAGTGAGGGGATAATAACCCAGTAGTACAAAATTGCTGTAGAAATGAACACGCGCATGATTGCCGCATGAAAAATTGCAAGTAAGAGGTAAAATTTTTCTTGGTTCCTATGCTTTTGCACGCAAACACCGCGGTTTAAATTACTCTCGCTACAAATACCAGCGATTGGACACACTCTCTTGCGACTTGAGGAAATAACAAACCAACATCAATGTGAGTTGCGTCGGTACCCTTCCCCATGGGGATTGAGTTGCTGCCTTCTACACATCAACATGATGATTAGTTGTGTTTGCACGAAAGTGTAATGCAATCGACATCACGAGTTACCGTGGATAAGCTTTTGTCTCAAGGCAAGCTCGGCTCATCTCTCGAAACTATCGATGTGTTTCTGTCCGTCGTCGTAGAAATGTACCGCAGTTCTACGAACTGTATGCATCGAAACGAAGACGGCAGAAAATGTGAAGGCGGCGTTATTATGGATGAAAGGTGTACATGAATTGAAACTTTTTGTAGAATGCTTTGCTGACGATCATTTGTTTTATCTTTCTTTTTCACAGCATGGGACGTATGCATGCACCTGGAAAGGGTATCTCTAAGAGTGCCCGCCCTTACAAACGCACCCCTCCTTCCTGGCTCAAGGTTTCTCCTTCCGATGTTGAGGATCAAATCTGCAAGCTTGCCAAGAAGGGTTTGACCCCCTCTCAAATTGGTGTCATTCTTCGTGATTCCAATGGTATTGCTCAGGTTAGGAGTGTCACTGGACAAAAGATTGTCCGTATCCTTAAGGCCCACGGACTCGCTCCCGAAATCCCTGAAGATCTTTACATGCTTATTAAGAAAGCTGTCCAAGTCCGTAAGCATTTGGAGAAGAACCGCAAGGATAAGGACTCCAAGTTCCGTCTTATTTTGATTGAGAGCCGTATCCACCGTCTTGCTCGTTACTACCGTACCACCCGTAAGCTTCCCGCCAACTGGAAGTACGAGTCCGCCACGGCCTCTACCATTGTTGCCTAAACAAATAGAAAAAAATAATAAAACCAAACCATCCTTGTTTCAGTAGAATTACATCTTTAAAAAACTCTTTTCGTATCGGTAGATGATTCTTGTTTCCTTTTTTTTCTCTTTATTGGAAATCCAAAGCAGTTCACATGAACTATCGTAATTTGCTACAGTGATGACATGGGGATGCAACGGGTTCGAGTAGCATATTATTTATTATACTGATTATTGGGGAATTTCCAGACTTGGCGACTGTCCGTATGTACTGTACTTCCAGAAACACAGACAGACAGTATTAATAGCATTTCTGAGGACTGTAAACTGTCACTGCAAAAAGCGTTCATCTCTCTATTAGTAGAGGGAAACTTTAGCAGAAAAGGGATACGGATAAGGTGTGAGAAAGAGAGAAGAGAGAGAGAGTCAAACTATCGCGCGCAATCAATACAGCCAGAACGATGATGTCACTACGTTCGTGTCACAGATCGCAAAATTTGTTACGGTACATAGGTTCCTACCAGGACAACATACCGGTACGAATGCTTTCACAAAAGATCATCATATGAGCAGACCACGCAAGAAAATCCAGTGCGGTGTTTACTCGGATGCGACTGCGTTAGCTGATTCATGTGATAGTTTTGACACAGAGTCAAGTGAGCATAACATTTTGTAAACGTCGTCTGCAGCATTCGTTCGACGATCAAGAGTGTTAGATTAGAAATATTAAACCATGATTGGACGGAGTGGATTTGCTCTAGCAGCTGCAGTGCTTTGCACATCAGTTTTTTCTGAAAATGTTCAAGCTTTTGTGCCTTCAATGAAAACATCGAATAGTGTAACAACGCGTATGCCATTTAGTGCAAGCAATAGAGTGTCAACAGAGGCAGCCTCCTCTCAAATTACGAGGCATAGCTCTGCGTTATCAATGGCCTTCTTCGATGATATTCTCGAGAAAACAGACGAAAAAACAAGGCAAGCACAAAATGAAGTATACCTTGCTGAATTGCAGAAACGTGTTGATCGTATTAATGCGTTGGAACCCACAATCGAAGAACTTGGCGATGATGAGTTACAAGCAAAGACTCAAGAGTTCCGCGAGAGGTTAGGAAAGGGAGAGGATATTAACGGACCCATCTTGGAGGAAGCATTTGCTGTTGTGCGTGAAGCAGCTTGGTACGTTATTATTTGCCTAATGGTCTGTCAAAAGTGTTGTGAATAAAGTGAGATGATGTTCCTGACTTGTGCACATTATTTCTTTTCTCGTTTTGTAGGCGTGTTTTGGAGATGCGTCACTATGATGTTCAAATCATGGGCGGATTGATTCTTCATGATGGTCGATTGGCAGAAATGGCGACTGGAGAAGGAAAGACACTTGTGTCCACTTTACCCTGTTATGTCAATTCCCTTCTTGATGGAAAATCTTCTTACGTTATCACAGTCAACGACTACTTGGCCCGTCGTGATATGGAAAAGATGGGACAAGTCCATCGCTTCTTGGGATTGAAGGTTGGTTTGATTCAAAGTGATATGAAAGAAGATCAAAGAAAGGAAGAATACTCGAGTGACGTTGTGTACGTAACCAACTCCGAATTGGGATTTGATTATTTAAGGGATCACCTTGCTTTGTCTCCAGCACAGACCGTGCTTCCCGGAGGAGCTGGTGAATTCGATGGCTTTTGTGTTGTAGACGAAGCGGATAGTGTACTTATCGATGAAGCTCGTACACCTCTTATCATCTCAAAGCAGGTTGATGCACCTGCAAACAAGTACGCCACCGCTAATACTTTAGCTGGTGCACTTCAGAAAGACGTGCACTACACTGTTGACGAAAAGAACAAAAACTGTATTTTGACAGAACAAGGTTACCGTGATTCTGAGAATGCCCTCGGTATCCCCAGTCTCTTCGCTGTGCAAGCTGACGGAGCCGCGTGGGCACCATATGTGACGAATGCTGTCAAAGCGAAAGAGCTTTTCACTAAGGACGTGGAGTACACTATCCTATCTGACGACGACGGCAATAAGAATGGTATTGGTATTATCGATTCATTCACAGGCCGTGTTCTTGACGGACGCCGTTGGTCTGACGGTTTACACCAAAGCATTGAAGCTAAGGAAGGTATTGCTGTTAGTCAGCAAAGTCAAGTAATTGCCAAAGTGACCTACCAGGTAAGTTGTCAATGTCAGTAATGAGTCCGTGAATTTCTTTTTTCTTTTCCGGAACACGTGGCTTAACTGCAATTGCTTTCATTGTACAGACTCTTTTCCGCCAATTTACAAGATTATCCGGAATGACGGGGACTGCTATGGCAGATGCTGGAGAATTTGAGATTACTTACGACCTTAAGGTGACACCTGTTCCTACTGCCTTGCCTGTTGCGAGGCGTGACTATCCTGACGTTGCTTTCAAAACAAGAAAAGCTGCAAACGATGCACTGATCAAAGAAGTAGCAAATGTCGGTGGTGGACAACCAGATGGACGTCCTTGTCTGATCGGTACTACATCGGTTCAGCAAAGTGAAATGTTAGTTGAAGCACTTGCTGAAAAAGGAATTAAAGCTGAGCTTCTCAATGCCTCTCCCAAGAATGCACCTCGTGAGTCTGAAATTGTAGCGCAAGCTGGACGTGCAGGCGTTGTCACTGTTGCAACCAACATGGCTGGGCGTGGTACGGATATCTTATTAGGTGGTTGTCCCACGACAATGGCCCGTATTAAGACTCGCTCCATTCTAATTGAGCAAGGTGTTGTTTCTTCAGAGGAAGCTGCAGCTTTGCCTCCATCTCCTTCTGAAGATTATTTTCCTTGCCCCCTTAATGATGATATTATGTTCATGCTGAAGGATGCAGCATCTGCAATCAAGGTGCACTACGGAAGTCACATCGGTGCCATTGATTTGGATGAGTTGTTGACAGTGGCCACTGATACAACAGAAGCAGAGGACGACGATGAGCACATTATCAAGCTTCGAAACGCCGCAGAAGCAGTTAAGGAGACTTACAAAGAAATTCTTAGCGAAGAAAAGGAGACGGTCAAAAACATTGGAGGATTATACGTCATGGGAACAAACCGTCACGAAAGTTCACGTATCGATCAACAGTTGCGTGGACGTGCTGGTCGTCAGGGAGATCCTGGTTCCTCGCGCTTCTTTCTCTCATTCGAGGACGATATGTTCGTAATCTTTGGAGGAGACAGTTTGAAAAATATTCTCAAAATGTTCCGTGTTTCAGAGGATATGCCTGTCGAGGCACCTCAAGTGACCGACGCTTTGGACAAGGTGCAAAATGCTGTCGAGGAAAAGTACAGAGATATTCGCGGAGAAGTTTTTAAATTTGACGACGTTCTCAATGATCAGCGTCGTTTGATTTACGCTCGACGACGTGATCTTCTCTTTGCTTCAACTGACAAGACAATGGAGCTCATGAAATCCTACAACGAACAAACTGTGTCAGATATCGTGAACGCTCAAACGGATGAAGATGGAAAGGTTGATTCAGCAAAGGTTGTAGAGAAAGTTTCTCAATTCTTCCCTCTTGTAGGTCCGGTGTTGAGCGAAAGTGACTTGGCAGGTCGTGACGCCGAAAGTACCACTGCGTTTGTCAATGTTGTCGTTGATGAAATATTCAATGCCAAAATCTCAGAAAAACCCATAGAATCAGTGGCAAGATCTGCAAACTACGTCACACTTGTAACCATGGACAATGCCTGGAGCGAGCATCTTCAGGCGATGGAAGGATTGAAGGAGAGTGTTATCTTAAGACAGTACCAAGGATTGGACCCACTCAGCGAATACAGAAGCGATGGATTCGATCTTTTTAAGGGATTGGAAGACAAGATGCGTCAAAACGCTATTTACTCCTTCTGGGTTAGCTTGGTCGGCAACAACGCAGCACAACCAGCTTGAATAATTTCATATTAGATTGTGACTATTAAAATATTTATTTTTCTTAGCATGTGAAAAATAACATTAGCTTCACAAAGGATAACCCCGCGAGTGTGCTCATTCTCGAAAAAATAACTGATCTCAGGTCGTTGCGTTGATAATCTGTGCAACAATTCCGGAAATACCACCATCCCCCATATTGGCAAATACCAAGAAATTTAATGCAATTAGACCAAAACCAATTGCAGTGATGGTAAATGGATCGATTTCCACTTCTGTCACAGCAACATTCGGCTCCTCTGTATCACCAGTTGAAAAACTGGTTTTAATTTCATCTGCAGAATATCCTAATTTCTCTAATCTTTCTTTTTGTTGTTCGTCGTCGCTTGATAGGAACAAGTTTGATTCCAATAACCCCCACTTTCCTGCTTTAGCTGTTTGTTGGATGCCAAAACTTACATGTGGTGTAGTGAAAGCGTTAACATAGATGAGACTCTGCACAAGCAAGGACAAGCATGCGACAAAGCCAGCAAAAGATTTCATGGTGTCCTTCTGATGAATTGGTGATTTTTTTGTAGGTCGTGACAGAGATAACTCTCTAGAGAGACTACAGGACATCGAGAGGACTTCGAATAACAGGATTTCTGACTCCAGTACCGTACAATGAATGAGGATAACACAACATGCACACGTCAGATATCATGTCTTCAATTTTTTTCTCTCCATACAGAACCAGTAGATTCCTACTTGATATCCGTCGATCCTTGAAGTTCCGCCAAAGGAGTCCAGAGCGCCCGCTGCTATTTGGCGCCCTCCCCTTGTTGGAGATCTGTGTACTTTCCTGCCGCCGAGACAACGAATCGAAGATTTTTCGAGGTACCTCAAGGTAGATTTGTACGGGAATAATAGTACATAGGACTATTTGATATTATGAGAATAATTTTGTCGAAGTCACCGTGCTCTCTTGAAAAGGTGACGATTTCGAACCGGGACTTTTCCTTTTCATACATCTCCTCTCTCTAGTGTAATCTCAAATCTAATTCGAACTGTTGAAGGCAAGGACTAGCTTGACATATTTCAACATCATCATGAAGAGCATGGGATGCATTCGAATTCAGATTTTGCCGTTAGGTTTTCTTTTAGGCATCCTTTCTCGTTTCTCACAATGCGATGGATTCGTCGTGTGGAACAGTCAGATCAAACCTCCATCTTCTCTCAATTCGATCGGGAATATAGTATCAGGTGTAAGTGGCGTGGCACCCTCGAAACTCTTGAAAGAGCCATTGGAAGAACAACTTACAGCTGGGACGTCGTTGGAAAACGCAGAGTTAGAATGCGCTTACAAGGGATCCAGAGACGGATGGTCTGCAATTGACTTTCATCAAGCCGTGGACGGTCGAGGATCGTGTTTGGTAGTGGCTCTATCTAGGTCGGGGTCTGTGTTTGGCGGATTTAATTCTCTTGGATGGGTACGTAGATATCGACAATAAACATTCCTAGCCAAAGTGATTCCCTTTTTTAGCTCTTACAAGTGCCTGTCTCTTTTGCGGAATGCATTTTGCACGCATTTATGCACAACGTATAATCAAAGATGTCCACTGATGATTACTGCAATAGCAATGCAGGTAAGTTCTTTGTTTATATTTGCACATCGTAGAAGTTCTGCCAATTTATGTTCATTCATCTTTTTTTTCCAGCTTTTTTATGGTTCGAAAAGGGAAGTAACACGGCAGTGAGATGTCCTATCTTTTCGGGTGGTAAGTACTGTGTATCCTTCATCTCACTTGGAGTGCAACATTTCGAACGTTTTGTATGAACTTTGGTCTTTCCAACCGCTTTGATTTGCTTGAATATTATGGAAAACATTATTTGACAGGCAATGCCGCTATATTTGATTATGCCACTGGTGGGCCAAACTTTGGGTCCGCGGATCTTGTTTTTGGTGCTCCGCAAGCTGCGGTTATGGGTGGATTCGCAGGTCCAGATATGGAAGATACGAGTATAAATGCGGGTAATTTAAAAAGTGGGTCATCATCACCTGGTGGGGCTTATGAAGATGTATCAGGATGGCCAATGAGGGGAGATTTCCAATTAGCAGAAATAGAAGTTTATTGTAACGCTAATATAAAAGCAGCAGGGACTACTTCTGGCACTCCTTCGTGGTGGCCGTTCTGATTCCATAGTTCATACCAAAACAATGTAATAGAAGATGATTTGGAAAATGATAAGACATCACAGACCTCGATTGTGAGGAAAGATTTTGTCTCCCGAGTGAAGACTGCGTGAATTGGTAAGGAGAACTTGAGCGTGAGGCGGTTAACGATGACTGCGGAGGTCAAAAAATACATGTGTCGAAAGGATAATATGAGAATATTATATCGTAAAACGGCGCCATAAAACTTCGAAAGGATTTGTCAAACCATTAACTTACTGTAACTCCTGGTGTTCTCTTTGATTGTTGGTGGTGCACTGTTTTTATCATAAGAGATTTAAGTGTCTTAGCTTCGTTTTGGTATTCCTCGTTCTCTTTTCGCAACGTCTCGTTTTCTTTTGAAAGTTGAGAAGCAGAATATTTTAGCTCTGCTAGCAAAATTGACTCACGGTAGCAACATTCTTCGGCTGACTTTCTGTTGGCTACACGGCGCTTCGCCCTTCTTTCGTCTTCTTTTTTGCCGGTACCTCGCGTCATCTTCTAGTGATAAATACTTCGAGGAGGAAGTGTAAAGCGATGCAAGATAAGTTTTATGAAGATTTATTTCAAAGACTACTTGGTTTGAGTCAATAATAGATGTCTTACTTTAGAGAAGTTAGACCCTATCCTATTATGCTGTGGTCAAAACTTATTAGATTATCGAAGGATTGCGAAAAGAGATGAGAAAAAAAAGATAAA
>WKLE02000387.1:0-24673 GCA_014885115.2 Asterionellopsis glacialis
GAAGAACAAGAACGGTGGTGTCATGCGCTCTAATGTCCCAAAAAACGCGCATCTGTGGAAACTGATCTCCCAGCGACCCCTCGTACACGTACGATTTCCAAGCTCGTAGGTGTACACTCCTCTGTGTTCTGGAGAATCTGGAAAAAGAGGGAAAAGGAGACAAACATTAGAGAGTGTAGCATTTCTCAGGAAAACTTTAAAAGGAAATAGGTCTAGTAATTTTTGGTTTGCAGCTCTCTCTAGAGAGAGAGCACTGCTCTAATTTAAACAAAGTCTTGTTTTTACCTCTGATACTTATTGAAATAAATTCTTGACCTAAATAGTTGCTGTAAAAGCAATTTTCCACCTAAGTTTATGTTAACAGCCGACAACAATGTTTCCGATTTCATTGTATAACTTCTCGCAGGTCGGCATACACTGAATACATGTTTGCTGACCAAGTGCCGGGCACTACTTTATAGCTGTATACGTATGTACATGGTGAAAAACACATTTCCAACATACGAGTAATTAAGTAAAATCTAAGTGGGATCTTATATTCGGTTTTATACGCTATTGCCGAGGCACACGTTTGAACAAGAAGTTCTCCTTACGAAGCAATTGTGCTTCTGATCACCCAGCTTACTCATTGGACAAGCGTCCAACCCCCTAACCACGTTCTGTGCCCAACTCAGAAACATGCACAAAATGCTTAGCTTCTTCTAGGCAATTCATCAGCTCATCATTGTTTCGCAATTCTCGTCGCCTTAGTTCCTCCAAAGTCCGTTCAATTTCAACTAATAACTCTTCACCTTCCTCAGCGGGCGCAAGCGGGCGTTCTTTGGTGGGACTTTGTCGACGGACTTGCTCTCGTTGGGCTGCTTGCTGAGTTTCATTCAATAGTTTAAGATTTTTTAACATTATATGCCGAACGCCTTCGAAATCTCCCCATCCTTCTAGACTACCATTTTTATCTTCGTTTGCCTCATACTTTTCTCTGATTTTTTCCTGAAAGTTCCTCAGTAGGTCCTTCGACGCCGATATTAAAGCACGCTCTTCGTTTTTATTACAAGAGTGTACCTTGAGTTTCTTCTTAAATTCATCTAGTTCCAAGGAAAGGTCGTTGTGAGACACTTTAATCCCATTGCATGTACGTTGAGCTACCGCAAGCTGCTTAGACAGTGATTTAGCACTTGTTGTATATGGTGACAAATCTTCAGGTGCGGGGCTTCTTGCACGAGGACGACGTTGCCTTCTGGAAATATGTGATATGGGACCTTCAGGTACAGGGCTTCTGCTCCTCATGCGAGTGCTGGGTGTCTGGCTCCTTTTGTTGGCAGGCGATGGATTGCGGTCCTCGCTGGCAGCGAACCGCATCTGTTGCGCTCGTGGTGCCGAAGCGGCTCTTGTGACACCATCACGCCTTTGCCTGGTGGGTGACATGTTTGTACGTAGGTCTCCCGGGCGAGGGGGGCGACGGACTTGTGAAAAGGGTCTTCCTTTTTCTCTTGATGCTAAAATGTGAGATCTTCGGTCTTTAAGTTCAGGTTTTCTGTGGCTTAATTTCCTTCCAAGTGGAGAGCTGGACCTTCGCCGTGATTTGAGTGAAGTGAGCTGCTGATTCTTCGATGGCGATATTTTCTGCATACTTTGAACTCTCAAATCTATCACCTCTGCTTTAATCTCAGCAGAATTGTTGCATGTTGATAGATCTTCAGCATTAACCTTCTCTTTTAGCTTCTTGTTCCGGTGTAATAACTCTTGAACGATTGAATCATACTTCCAGAGGATATCACCCGTGGAAGCATCACTGCTAGTGAGATTGACTGCCTCAGATTCTGTTTTGATATTTTGTTCTTGCGTAGAGTATGGAATTTTGGTAGGAGTTTGTTGAGTATCGAGCGATCTTCGAATTTTACTTGAAGAGCTCATCCGTGAGCCTCTTTTCTGTTCTGGAGATCTTCGCCTTCTTTGCTCTGTTGCTGCTATCTTTTGATGTGAGACAGAAGGTTTCGACATTGGAGAAATGTCTTTATCGGTTCGCTTCTCCAGGATGGATGAGAGTGTTCTGCTCTCTGCGGCATCTGTACTAATGCGTTCAGAGCTAGTAGAAATTGAAGGCTCACATTCTCCTTCTCGAACTTCGTTTGAGCTAAGATTTTGCGAAGAGTGGTGACCAGTTAAACCACTTGAACTTGGCTTTGTTGAATTCTTATGGGTATCACTCTCAGAAATCTCGTCGAAAATAGCCGAGCTTTCAGCACTGCTGATAGCAACCCAACTACTGGAACGTGTCACGGCATGCAGCAAGCCACTAAAGTTACTTGTATCATCACTCAATACCATTGTGATATCATGTGGGGTAGAACCTTTCGAAACTTCTTCGGCGTCTTCATAGTGTACCTTCTTTGAATGCGTACCCTTGTCTTGGTCCACATCGCTTGTTAATGAATTCTTCACCAATGCTTCGTCGGTCTCGGTATCTTGTGCTTTTGTTGGGAGAGTTTCTTCAAGAAACCGAGCTAGGCGTCCTAGTTCATCTCTTACTAGAGGTACTTGTGCCTGGGCTTCACCTGAGGTTATTTCACTTCTTCGATTGGGTGTTGTTTCTTCAAGATAGCGAGCAAGGTGTCCTCTGTTTGGCATCTTTATCTCTTTTTCTTCTCGGGAGCTGTGAGATATAAAAGAGGGAGATGACAGTGCTTTATCACCATCGGATCCAAGTCGAGCCCGTGCACCAGTGGCCATCAAACCAGTACTCTGAGTCCCAGAGTTGTGCGAAATTAAAGGAGGCAACAATAACGCTTTGTCACCCTCCGATACAGGGTGAGCCCTTGTTCCTGTAGCAGAAAAACTTCTAACTTTCTCGGTTGAAGATGGTAAAGAAAGAGGCTGATCACTATCCTCGTCGCCAAACTTTGACGGTCGTCCTGATTTTGATGCTCCCAGTGGAGGTTTGGATCTGGAGTCCTGCACTTTGCTTTTTTTTGGTCTGTCGACGTAGTTCTGCTTTCCAGAATGTCGAGACGCTTTTGGGCTAGAATTGATATTTTCACTAATTTCATGATCAGTCCAGTCATCAGGAACTGTTAAAATATCCATGCTCGTCGATTCTTGATCAAATTCATTGGTTTCGTTTTGTTGCTCGGTTTCGATCTCCTCGTTTTCGAGATTCACGATGACTTTACTTGATCCTGCAGTACGTGGAAGTTTTAAGATCATTTCTTGGTTTTTCGGGGCTCCGCTTGCTAAATCATTCAACGTCAGGAACTTTTGCCCTTCGGTAATTGAATTGTTTTGATTGGTAGGACCGATGGGATCATCCGACAAAGCAGAGTCATATGCAGAAGTATCAGATAGTATATTCTCAACCTTTTCCAATGATTTCTTGGCTTCTTCTTTTGAAGCTTTACTATTCTTTGGTTGAGAATCTGTTGTTGCAGTCCGCGGAAAATCAATTGTTTGGGGAATAGTTGGTGCAACAGATGTAGCAGATGATTCAGTGTCGGAGGCTTCATCCATGTTTGACTGTGGCGACGTTGGGCGTTCGCTCCATCCAACAAAATGAAGAAATTTATCAGTTGGGCTTAATTGCTTTGGTTCTGGTATCTGTTTCTTTTGTGCTTGGACTTGCACAGGTTTCCTTATTTGTTTGCCATCTGCTGTAGAATCAATTGTAGAAAGTGTCGACCAGAAAGAGTCATTCCTATCAAGCAAAGGCGATTTGGTATCGTGTGCATCTTTAACGGAAGGAATAGAACCTGGTGACCTCCGGCGGAAAGGTGAGCTACAGCAGCCTTTGTTGTCACCGAAGTCGACTAGGAGCTCTTCTTTTTTAACATTCGTAGAACTTAGGTTTTCTACTTTCTTCGTTGTGCATTTTGATTTGAGGCCCGTTTCTTCGACTGAAGCAAGTTCCTGTAAAGATGACGATAGAATTGAATTCGAATTATCATCTTTCAAGACTGGTGTATTAGTTTTTATCTCAGTGGTGTTGACCAATGCATTTGTTGCAAATACATCTTGTGGTGAAATTTTTTTCCTCCTCCCTGCGTCGTTTTGTATTGTATCAACAGTTTTAGGTTGCTGCGGTATTTTCTTTGAATTCGATAGAAAATCAGTGCACTTGTAGACAGCACCACATACATCGACAGGTCCTTCATCAATAGATTCAATCTCAAAATCTTTGAATCCGACTCGGGCTTCTGTCAGTTTTGAATATGTTTGACCTGTTCTTGTACCATTTGGGGCAACAGTTAATTGTTCCGCTGCAAGAAAGTTTTGAATTAATTCTGATTCCACTGCATTTTCCTCCACGACACCATATCTATCATCTAATGTATTCAAGGTGCGGGATTCGTCATCCTCTTCCTCCCGCAAAGAGCCGCCTTCATCCTCACTCTTAAAGTCTCCGACAGAATCTGTCTTCTGTCTATGATGCTCCTGTGCTTTCTTGGGATCTATATCTGGTAGATACAGAGACTCGACGTCAGTTTCTCGCTTCACCTCATGTTTGGAGTCACTTTTTTCGGGATTGGTAGCATCCATGTAACCAGAAGAATATCCATCTTCTCTGTAGTTCAGATTCACCCTTGGTAATTCTTCCTTTTCCGTAGTATCGTAGTAGGTTGACATTGGGTCAGTATCAGGATTATCTTCCAGTATGCTCATCGTAGCTGTTGGCACCGCATCATTGAGCTGCCCGTCTGTGTCTTCGTGGCTCAGTAGATGAATTGACTCGTGAACGGATTTTGGTGATTCTTTCTTCTTTGACTGGCCGCTTGTTGATAGATGATTGAACGCCATATTTACAACATCATCCAAGTTTCCATCTTTTGCACCATTTTTCGATAGTGGTACTGATTTGGGTGATTTTTTAGTTGTGGAATGATCACTTGTTGAGAGACGATTTAATGCCATGTTTGCAATGTCATCAAAGTTTCCATCCTCGCGAGTGCCTTTTGGTTGTCTTGTTGCTTTCAGATGTTCTTTCTTTTTAGAATGATCACTTGTCGACAACCGACTAAATGCCATGTTTACAACATCATCCAACCCCCCTTCCTGTTCTGAATTTAGTTTGATATCATCGCGTCTTTTTCTTTGCTTGCTTTTCTTTGCTTTTGGTATTTCCTTTGACCGTCCGGTTGGTATTGGAGACTCTTTTGCCTTGGTATGATCACTTGTTGATAGACGACTAAATGCCATATCAACCAAATCATCCAAATTACTTAAATTGTTGTTCCCAATGGATCTAGGTGAATGAACCTCTCTCGGTTTAGAATGATCGCTGTTAGCAAGACGACCGAAAGCCATATTCATGACATCATCTAGGCCAGCATCGGAGTAAGGTTCCTTTTTACGCTCGTTAGCTGTTTTTGTTATCAATTGATTGGATCCCATTTTCATGATACGTTTTACTTCGCGTTTGCTTCTTACCCTTTGTTTCGACGAAGAGGGTGATGTAGGTAATTTTTCATTCGACTTTGCATTTTCAGGACTCGGTTGTGGCGTAATCACATTTATATCAATCGATGCTGACTTTGGTAGAGACAGCGATGTTGTACTGCCTAGATGAAATTCTTGCATAGATATTACGTCGTCTGAATCGTCGTCTGAATCGTCTGCTGAATCTTCAGTCGTTGGATATGCTGATGAACTGAACGCTTGACTAAAAGAAAAGGAAGATTCTGATTCATCTCCTGGTTTTCCTGGTGCATTACTAGCGATCTCCAATAAGGATTGTTCTTCCAGAATGGACCTGACGATGCTTTCTTCTTTTGTGCTCGAATTATTAACACTGCCGCCTACGTCAGAGAAGGCATATGACGACTGCTGTGATTCCTCAGCAGATTTCATGCTCCCATTGTTCGATGTTGAATTTGGTGTCTTTAGACTAGACTTTCTCGAATACGGTACTCTTGGTGGTATTCTTGGTGAAGGCGAACCGGATCCCTTCCTTGGTGACTTGGATCTCTGTAGCAAACTCATGTGTCAAGCTCCACTCAACAAAAGGCTTCTATTTCTATCAATGGCTCCGTCTCAGACCGTAACAACGGCAATATCCTTTCAATTTTTGTGAATATGCTAGTGTGTTTGAGCAGGTCCTAGCTAGTTAACACATACGTGTCTTCGGTCGTAGTAAGTGGTTGTGGATACTGCTCTATCTTTTTTTCTTATACTTTTGACTACCGTTTTACTAAAGGCACTTTTGCTCCTATTTCCGGTTTAATTAGTCGGTTGAGGGTAAAATACTTAAGAAGTATCGGATTTTCGGTTTTGATTTGTCGCCAATTAAAATGGAAAATATGGATATTTGTACCAGAATATTGCTTATATTGAGACATTTATTCCGTTGAGAAATCACTGCTTTTAAGACTTCATGCATGTTGGGCGATATTAGACGCGAGTATTTGTTCGTTTATTTGACATTTCAAATGGTATTCAACTTTTATATGATAATTATTAATATAGGTTTATATTATCGCAGAAAGTGGGGTAATTACGCCGGCCGATACCAAAATATTTTCAAATGAGAGCGTCTGTTCTTGCTTCACTAAATTCCCACAATCCTGAAAAAGTCGGATATCGGACCCCCTTGCTTAGTAATATCAAAGCAATTGACAATCGAGTCCATCAGAATCGAGCCAAGTTTTATTCCTCCCATTATCAAAGTTAAGCTTGTCGTAACAAGGCAAATCAAGCAAACCGTTGTCTTCCGACATAACGTTTTCGAAACTCACAGAGCAACAAGTCTGACATTAAGGAGCAAAACCTTTATGTGAATGCTCAGACTGGAAATGATTCCAATAATTGCTCTTCCTCGTCGAGTTCCGTGAAATCTCTTTCTCGAGCCATGAAACTTGTCGCTTCCAAATGTCGTCCTCTCACTTCCAATCTCATTGTTAATTTACCTTTACCGACGAACAATTAAAAGTCCGTACTGCCCATCGTGGGACGAACGACGATCTACAAGTCATTTTTCGAGGGGATAGCGATGGTTCGACTCGATTTCTGAGCAGAGAAGATTTAAATTTTGTTAAAGTTCGAGCTTAAGTGAGTCTCACCCAGTAAGGCAACTGGCGCAAGCTTCTGGAACCTTCATATCAAATCTCTGGGCAGCGGCACCTCCCTCTACATTCCCATACAACGACAGTGCTCTCCGTTGGCCAGATAAAGATTGTCGAGATTTTACGAATTAGCAATCTGCACCAACTTGATCTCTTAATGGCCAAGTCATGACTCGATCTCGAAAACCCAATTTGCCCCCTTCCACAGTATCGAAGGACTCGGACAGCATGGGAGAAGTGAGAGACACCTGGCTTCGTACGCACCCAGCCAACAATATAGGAATAATCAAGTACAAATCGTCGAATACTGCATCGATATTCAAAGCATCCAAACCCATTAACTCAAATTTTGATCCAGTTCAATGGGTAGGGACATTTTTCAATGGCGGAGCGGATGTATTAGTATACGAAAATTCCTTCCTTCCTCCTGAAGGTGGCTCTACTAATGGTGCTATGTTAAAGAACAGGGCAGCATTGTTCGAGCAAAGGTGTGGAGGAACGATTTGGCCTGATTCCACTTCCTGCGACAATACTGGTCTTTGTTCTTTAGATGCTTTTTACAAGGAAATGAGACAGTTTAGGTTTACTCAAGACCCTTGGGCTTCTGTATTCCCTGAACTTGTTAATATTGATACGACTCCTGATCCCTGAAGCGACTATTATTGAGCAGATAGGAGTTATTGCCCTGTTGTTTCTTGGAATAATACTGTTGTTTGCAGTTAACAATAAATCTATATTGGAGAAGGCGGAAACTGTGGACAACATTATTACTATTGCTTTACTGCTAATCTGTTGGTATCTTTAGTAGGACGAAAACAAAATAAGGTGCCATGTTGCATGCATAAAATAACACGTTAAGATGCCATGCTTTTGGAACAACACGTAAACACACCTAGCTTTTACCATCCGGAACAAGACGGCATTTTTTGCGTTGCCTTTTTTTTAATTATTCTACTTAACACTTGCCATATGATATGCGATTTATCATTAATCATACAGATTGGGCGGATAATGAAGAACCAACCAGCAACTTAGTATTGTTCTTGAGTTCACGGTAAAACTGTTAGTGAGCAATTTAAGAATTACTCAATAGACAGGTCAAGACCAATGCCTTTGCGCTCATAGCAGTGGCAGCGCCAATTGTACCAAAAGAGGGCGCTGTACAAGTGGACGCGAAATCAATGAATTATCCACCTGCGGCTTAACTCTGTACAAAGTGACACCCCACCACCACCACCGTGTGTCAATAATAGATAGCTAATAATCTCTAATCCCTGTTGTACTCATGAGCGTTTCAACAACTGGTCGTTCTTTCAGATAATATCTCTGTTGATTTTGAGATTGCCGCATTCTTCCGTTTTGACAATGTGCTATAGTATCACTGTAACGTTCTTCTGACACGCCAACCATATTTTCTCTGCCGTACCTTGGTAGAGATTCAGCAAATACTGTCGATCGTTGGAAGGGTCGTGACATAGGCCGTGATCTAGTACTATCATTCACATTTTCATTTTCAATCGCATCACCATGGTCGTCGTTTTCGTCCTGGTCATCATTATCACTATCTGCACCCATATCACTACTTTCCTTGACTGTATTCAAGCCGGTGCTAGACCTATACGAAAAGGATTCCTCGAGCGGCATTGAGCCATAAGGATCATCTTCCTCTTTAGATTTATCATCAAATTGGGCACGCAAGGTTGCGAAGATACATCGTTCTGTACTTGCCAAGAAACTATCCACTTCAATATGATCTACCGTAAAACTAAAGGGACACCGTAATCGTATCAACAAACTAAATGCTAAACGGATCGTCGATAAAATCACAAATACACCCACACCCACCAGCGGTTGAAGACAGCCAAGTACTTCGAATGACATGGGTGTTTGAACTAGTAAACGGAAGGGATATCCCACAATGGTAAGGAGAATCCAGAGGTTTGTCACGAGCAGGAGTACGTCCAAGTAAAGATTCGGATTATCACGGACGGCCATGTCTATAGACAGGAGAAAGAGACAAAACAACGAAAAGAAAAAAATGAATGTTTTGGTATGTCTTTGTTACAAAAAATGAAATGAACAGATGCGAGGAAGGAAAGAACAGCAACATTTATTGAAAAGTGTAAAACGCAAAATAAAAAGCTCACCATGATGTTTGCCACATGCCGCACGAAGTTCTCGAATAGCGGCACAGATTTCTGCGTTAGCATAGGTATTGTCGACACCATCCATACGTAGAAAGGATGCAATCTCGGCGGAAACCCATGTATGAACTGTATCACGAAGTTTGTTATCCATGGGTAATAATACTCTAGCTTCTCTTGGAGTGAGTAATCGAAGATTATAGACAAAATCGAAATCAATAGACATGGGGCCTAGATTGCTTGACACACTTTTGAAGAGTAAGGCATGTAACAAATTCAAATACCGATAAATTTTGTACAGTTTTTTACGGACAGGTAGGTTGACATGACCGATAGTACTGGCTCCACAAAGCATGGCAATGTCATGAATTTTTCCCTGTGCAACATGGCAATTCACAAGCCATTCTCTCCACCGGGCAACGACAAATCCAAGATAACCCACTAATAAAAAGATAGGGTAAAAGGCAAAGTCCCTGGAGATACTACTAAATGCGATTCCAACATTCTTGACCCATTCTTCGAATTCGTAAGGATTCTCCAAATTGCATGTTCGGTCGTGGTCTATTTTTAGTTGTAAGACACCTGCGGCTGCCATACAAAGTAACGATACACCGATTGATCCATATGACACAGATGAATCAATCAATGATTTGCTTTGGGCACCCGTCGTCCCCAGTAATGCGTCCTTTTTTCTTTTGCTAAAGAATCCCGTGATAGGAAAAAAGGACCCCACTTGTGGATTAGGGACATACTCAGGGCCGTAGGCATTCGGCAAACATAGGTCTGGGTCATCATTGTTAAGAATAAAGTTTTCTTCACTGCGTCTTGAGTTGATAAAGGCATTTCGTAATTCTTCTTCCGGATCGGCTGGGACAGGAATCCCCATAGCCACTGACTTTCGTTTTTGTTCTTCTTTTTTATTTTTTTGCCATTGTTTCCGATGATATTGCAAGGAAAAGAAACTATTACGTGGTATAGCTTCGGCAAAAAAGATAAAGAGTGTACCACCTATAATTAAGAGAGCGGTAACGGTCCAGCAAGTGGCAGTTTCTTCTTCTCCGTCCCAACAATCTTCTCTGCGAAAACAAACACCAAAGGGTTCACACGTTGTTTCTGCTGTTGTTGACATGTCGCGGATCGTTGTTGAAAGCAAGTTACTACTATAGGTTCTGGTTGTGGGTTCTTTCGTGTGTAGTGTTGTTTCTATTTCAACACGTTCTGCGAACGGATATGTTCTGCTTGAAACTACCGTTTTTCCTTAAACACCTATTTAGGTTTTTTCCCAACATGAAAAAATACCGGTGGGTGAGTAGAAAGTTCTGCTGTGCTGTTAAGATTATTTTTTTTATGCTGACTATCTACGGCCCAGTACTGTAGCTCTCTAGTCCAATAATGTCGTTCTCCGCGGCAGGAGTAAAACAATCTGTCTACGAGGTAGGTCCCACCATATTGATTGAAGTAACGAATTTCCCGTTAATTTCCAGTTCATGCGACAGTATGATATTCTATCCGCCAAACTGACATGAAAAAGGCCGGAAGTAATGAAAAAAATCCTGATCGATAAATAATAGAATATGGGGCTTTATTACTTGTGTACACATTAGGAGATACTAAAGTGTACATTTTTTGGGCAACGCTGTACTGTGTACTATTACTTTTCTCAATCTGTCCGAAGCAGAATACTACTATTATATATTAATACGAATACTATTAAAAAAAAGAGTGGTTTCAGACCTCCGTGAATAATAGGAAATGCCCTTCATTGTCATTTCGTTAAACCTACGTGAGGTTCCGAAAATAGTTACAGAATCCTGAACTACACGTAACACCATAGATGACGTCATAATCTCAAAAATACATTAATAAAAAATGTATCATTTATTATTTTTGTTTATCCTAAAAATACATTCATGCCCAATAATTTTCTAAAAATAGGCCAAATTTCAAACTTGAAAACCCGAAATTTCTTATTGGTGCGTGTGGACTGTAATGTCAAAGCACATACCTTGTATTGGTGTTGTTTTTGTTTTCGCGTATCAACTAAAAATGAACCTAAATATGTGACCGGTATTTTTCATTTAACGAAGTAAAATAGGAGAAAAAAGTATCGTGGATGATAGTCCACAACACCCAACCAATTCTTCACTTGTTCAAAAGAAAAAAACATAACCCTTTCTCGAAGAGGTACAGTTATTATGGACACGATCTTACTTTCTTAATAGCCATGATGTAGGATGAACCGATTACTCCATATAATGAGTACTTTTCCAACCACTGCATCAAACTTTCTTGACCCATGGCCTCAAGAGTTTGTGGTATGCACAGACAACTTTCTCCATGACCACAATCATGAAAGATCTAGCAGGGAACAGATATGATTGTTTGTTGTATTCGTAATACATGTTTAACACTTCTTGCGGGATTGGTGTGGTGTTCCTATAGGGAGGTTCTGAATTGGTCCTGAACACATGGTTTTGTAGAAGACAAACACACCCAAAGGTAAACAATTATGATATTTTTTGTAATCGGCGAGAGAGAGTTCTTGAGACCACACACCCAGCAAATATTCTATTTTGTGGGAGTTTCAAATACTAGCACTCAGAGGAAAAACAACACATTACGTATGCTATTTTTGTTAAATTAGAGTAGTGTGAGCTTCACACAAAACTACTTTACTTCCTTTCTAAAAAAGGTTTCTTGGAATGCTATAGTATCCCCTCCTTCTTTTCTCACCAATTGAGTAGTGAAATTAGACTCCTACACCTTGGAAGGACATGACAGTACCAATAGCTCCCATAATAACACCACCAATAGCAATTAGTCCAGCTAATTTGCCTTCACCAGTCATCTTTTTACCTTGATTGGTCAAATTCCTCCTCAACATGATGGCAGGATAAATAAAGACAAGAGCTGTACCAAACGTAGCACCACCTACAGATGCAACCAATCCCAAATCAGTAAGCTTACTTGCAAGTGCTGTAACGACAGCTAAAATACCAAAGGTATACTTGTTAAGGACAGATACAGAGCGATCTTTATTCGCGACCTTGAACAAATCAAGGAGACTATCACGAGTTCCTACAAAGATGAGAGGATATCTATATAGTTGAAGGAAAGTAAAAAGCGCATGTCAGTATACAAAATGAAACATATGAAAGTATATTATGGTCTGTACCATAGCATGCTGTATAGGCTTACGAAAAGATAATCGATATCGTGACTGCGATACGACTAAGACTCATCAAAAGATCCTTGGTAGAATAATTGTTGAGAATGAGTCCATTACTAACAGCACCAAAGGTTAGGAAACCCATGGCAGAGATGATAGAATACAAGGCAATGGAAATACCAAAGGACCATCCCACAACTTGATAGAATCGAGGTAATGTGTTGTTCTTGAGTTCACGGTAAAACTTGGGTGCATTAAAGTGAGCAATGTAAGCATTGCTCAACATACAGGTCAAGATCAATGCCTTGGCGCTCATAACAGCGGCAGCACCACTTGTACCAAAAGAGGGTGCAGCAGAAATGGAATCAACGAATTTTCCGCCTGCGGCATAACTCTTTCCAAAGTAACGGATTGCCATGGCAACAGTCGTATAAAGCATACCCATAATACCCACAAGAGAAAAGGGTGCCAAGGAACTCAGATTCTTCATGAGGCATAAGGGTAAAAGAACAAGACCAGTTACACCTAACAAGGACTGTGTCCGAGTTACAGCAAATCCAATAGATGCCAAGAGTGCTACGAAGGTATCTGCCAAAATCATACTGTAACTCAAATTACCTGCAAAACAATCAACGACACAACTTAAAGCTATGACCCAACTAGACTTTTCACCTACAGTCTTATCCCAAGCTTCAGAGTAACTTTGTGAATCTGTTGCCTGACACACACGTCCAATCCACGCAAACGTGATCGCAGAAATACCACCCATCACAGCAATAAGCGCAGCAGCCGGAATCATTGCTGATGGGGCATTACCAAAGGCAGCAATACCTGAAGCCATGTTCGAACGAGATTATTATCATGGGCACATGGAAAGTACGACACAAAAGAATGTGTAACTGATGAGCCTTGGTTCATTTCATAGTGAAAAAGTCTCAATTTGACATTGCAATTATCTACCCAAACTTTATTCCACCCCAAAAAGGGGGAGAAGAAGAAAACAAACAAACTTACCAGCAGGTAAACTCAAGACACCAGCACCTACAATACTTTTGACTAGATTGAAGATTTCATTGGGAATGGTGGCAGTACCACCACTTTCATTTTCACCACCACGAGTCTCAATGGCAGCAGCAGAGGCTGTCATATACATGGGTTGTGCTTTGTTTTGGGTGTTGGAAGGTCTAGCTGCGGTAAACGCAGTAGGTTGTTGAAAGGCATGTGCTGTTCCTGACAACAACAATGCACCCATAACAACAACAAGGGTTGATGTTTTAGTTACAGAAAGTTTCATTTTTTAATGTTTGTGTTATTTGCTGGTTGCGCTATTTCTTTTTCGTTTTTTTTTTGCTTTTCCTCTCTCCTAGATTTGATAACTAATATGTGAAAAGTCTTCAAACCGATTTTTGTTTGGAACGATATGAACTGTAGCCTATTCGTTGGGTGTGTTTAGGGCCAGGTTATCTCCTTCTTGAACTTCTTGAGAAGTCCAACGTAGATTTGCCAAAGGCTTATTGGCGATCAGAAGAGATCGACAAGCGAGCGGATATCGAGAAATGTGAAATTATGATGGGTGACACCGCTAATGATGTGAATTTTCAGACTAGACTAGATGTCGCGTAATGTAAAGTAAAATTCCCGATTTAATTTTTTTAATTTATAAATATATTACTTTCATATAATAAACATAAATTCAAAACGGTCTATTTACTCCTTTAGTAATATTAGCTGAAGACGAAAAGACACTCCTAAGTTCTGTCGTTGGCAACGTAGGAATCGAGTGGATGGAGAGAAATCGTCTGAAGGACTTGATTGGATTGGCTCATATTCGGATCATCTGACGGTGTTCCCGATCTTGAGCGCGAAGATACGAAGATTTCTTGTTTTGTACGTATCTCCCTACCGGTAGTTCCGATTATTCACGAGACATGAATGGGCGTACGTCATCCCCAGAAAGGTGCAAATATTAGGGGAATAGTTTTCCATATTATTGAATTTAAATTACAGTATCCAAATCCAAAGACAACATAACGGGTTTAAAATACTAGAATTTTTAAATTAGTGGGGTCATTTTAGGAACTCACTACTTGATTGCATCTGCTTTTGAGCTTCTTGTTCGTCCGTCCATTCCAGTACCGTGGGTACAGGTATGGCTTCATTCTGGATTGACAACCATCCGAAGGGAGCCACCATCAACTCTGCAGTAAAAAAGATACCGGCTCTGTTTCCCCTGTCGCCTCTCGAGAGAATTACAATAGGACCTCTAGAGCCTCTAGGAATGGCCCTCTAGCTAGAAAGTAGAGCAGGAACTACACCAGCTTCCTCTACAGATTGTTACTGTACTCACTTGTCGTCCGAGAAAGCCTGTTGTCGTAAAGTTCAGGAAGAACTTTGAGAGTACCAGCAAATTAAAAATTAAGCTTGAGGAAAATGGTGAATAAACAAGGACTCCTGGCAGCTTTAGCTGTAGCTGTTGCCCTTTGTGGCCATAGTACCATTGAAGCATTTGCACCTGTGGCATATAATCCTTCTGCGAGGATTGCTTCTCGTGTGGTCGTTCCCGGTGTAACATCGACACCTTCTTTGTTGAAGCCTAGTAGTAGTACTGTTCGTTTCTCTTCTGCAGCAGCTACAGCTGAAAATGAAGGCCAGGGTGGAGGAACCGCTACTATTCCCAATGAAATTACTAATCTTGTTAAGAATATTGTGGGTGCAGGTGTCTTGAGTTTGCCTGCTGGTAAGTTACAATGATAGACAAGGAATAAATATTGTACAATATATATGTATATAATGAGAAAGCTACGTCTCTCTCATTTTTGAAAGTGTGTTGTATTCTCAACATCAAACGTTAATCTTCCTTCTCTTTCTCTCAACAATAAACGTATACATGGAACATAACTAAATTTGGAAAAAAAATAGGTATTGCTGCTTTTGGCAATGCCCCGTCTGCAGTAGTTCCAGCTGTTGCTTTGATTGCTATAATTGGTGTATTATCTGGATATTGCTTTGCATTGATTGGACGTGTTTGTGCTATGACAGGTGCAACATCCTACCGCGAGGCATGGAGTAATACTGTATCACCTGCAACATCATGGATTCCGGCAGCTAGTTGTACCTTTAAAACATCAGTTGCAGTTTTAGCATACAGTATGATTTTGTCTGATACATCATCATCGTTATTGGCAACTGCTGGTGTTGCTGCCACACGAAATCAATGCCTATTGGGTGTCACCAGTCTTATTTTACTCCCCTTGTGCTTATTGAAGAACTTATCCTCCTTGGCACCATTTTCACTTCTTGGTTCATTGGGGATGGTCTACACAACTATTGCTATGGCTATCCGTTACTTTGGTGGTGCCTATAAGGCACCTGCCGGGAAATTATTAAGCAGTGTGTCAACACCAGGATACTTACCATCATTCGGTGCCAAGGGGGCAACATCTGTCCTTACACCCAAGGCATTTATCTTGATTGGTATGCTTTCAACAGCATTCATGGCACACTTCAATGCACCCAAGTTTTACGTTGAATTGAAAAACAATACCATTGAACGATACAATAAAGTTGTTGGCCTAAGCTTTGCTATTAGTATTGCATTGTTTTCTGCCATTACTGCCTTAGGTTATCTTACCTTTGGTGGAGCTAGTGCAGGATTAATTTTGAACAATTATGCCAACGCTGATTCACTTATGAGTTTTAGTCGCATTGCAGTTTTCGTTAGCATTGTCTTTTCGTAAGTATGAAAGCTTCTGCAATACAAAAAGGTGCTACTCAAATTGATCCTCTTTTCTCACGTATGCTTTTGTCCCTATGCTCACCAACACAGGTACCCACTTTCCTTTGTGGGTGTACGAGATGGTGTATTAGATTTGCTCAATGTGAAGGAACGACCTAACTCCTTGTTGAATACCTTGACATTGGGATTGTTGTCGTTGGTGACCTTGGGAGCTTTGAAGGTGAAGGATGTATCCTTTGTCTTGGCGTTTGGAGGTGCAACTCTTGGTAATGCTCTTATTTATGTTTATCCTGTCCTCATGTTCCGTGCGGCTGTGAAACAATTAAAAGAACCCACCAAGGCTATTCAACGTGAAGTTAAACTAGCCATGGGACTTGTTGCCCTTGGAATTGGTATGGGGTTCACTGGTGCCAAGATGGCTATTGCCAGTCTCGGAAAGTAAAAAAAAAACGAAACAAAAAAAGGCACATTGTTGTGACAAGATTTTTACAACAATACGTGTTTACAAAAGAAAAGCTTGAAAAGACACTTTTAGAAACAAAAATGTACCTAGAGTTCTTAAATGTGTATAGATGTTACACTAAAGTTAAATTTTCTTTCCTTCAACTGTCCTAGTTTGACATTTTTGAAAACTCAAAACTTACTGTCGTGACACTAGCATACGCCCTAGCTAGACTAGAACACAGGAACTCCGGATTCGAAGATGCACACTATGTAGATTCATCGTAAACTCCCAACCTTGATCACCATGTAGAGGTATACCAAACTTCAAAAACGAAACGCACGAAGTATCACTGGCATTTTTCTGAAGAGAATCATTTTTTTTTGGCTTCCTCCCTTTTGATTCGTCTAAGACAATCCTCTCTTGCCCCCCACTAGTAGTACTGAAGTCTAACTCTTATCGTTAGACAACCGTTCAGTCTTTTTCTTCGGAGTGGATTTTCGTTTTGGAGTAGCTCCTCCTTTGGATTTCAGAGTCCTTTTTATCGCTGATGATGATTTTAATTGTTTTCTAGCATTCTTTTTCATCTGTCTAATCAAACTTGCCAGCACACGTTTTCTTGATCTAGCAGTTTTAATCATTAATTTGGAATGTGATTTTTTCAAACCCATACGGATATCCCAATCAATAATTTCTTGAGCACTTTGTTTTGTAAGTAATGCAGCATCTTGAAGTGATTTTAAATTATCATCGTAAGTCCGATTCATATAATTCATCACGTACTTGTTATTCATAGTTGTAGTTGCGGTTACCGCTGGAACGCCAGCTTCAACTTGACTGCGATTATTTGAATTTGGAGACAAGGACAATGTTGGCGTAACTGTAGCAGTTGACGGTGGTGGCGATGACTTTCCTTCCATATCTTGTAGTAATTTATCAACCAAGAAAAGGCTACCCCGACGAAACGCACCATTATTCATGTTGCCATTTGATAGTGAACTTTTGCAGGTTGGATTTGTGGCAGAATCGTCTTGATGGGTAAGCATCTCAAGGTCACCATCAGCGATCACCGAGTTCAAGAATGCCATGCTAGCTCTTCGGAAAGTTTTCACGGGAGAGAGGGAAGACTGCTGGCTTTGGTTTTCTTGATCATGCTTTTGATGATAATGATCTTGGTCGTCAAAGTCAAGATCACCATCAGCTACCATAGATTGCCACAATGCTATGCTGCTTCTTCTAAAAGAAGCTTTCTTTGATAGATATGTGGATCCCTGGTTACTTGACGGAACAGTTGGACCAATATCTTCCATCATAGAAGACAACATTGCTAAGCTGCTTCTTCGTCTATTTTCGAAAGGCGCAGACCCCAGAATGTTGAGAGGTTCAAAATTGCCACCGCTAACACTACCACCGCCAGCAGAGGTATTGCAAGTATTCAAATTTGCCCTTGATAATGGGTACATATTCAAATTATTATGCAACATCGTTTGATCGAAGTGAGCATCTTCTTGGTTCCCTTCGGTATGATGACTGTGAAAAGAGGCACCAACATTATTGTTTACATTGAACATAAAAGGTTGCATAATGTCTTGTTGGTTTCCAATCGCTAAGTGATTTTGAGTAATGGCCGGAGAACTAGAAGCAGCAAGACACGATGGAGATGTCGAGGACCTGAATGATGAAATTCCTTGTTGCTGGTGAGGTATTTTTTCACTATTACGACTTTGCAAACCTTCGAAATTGAAATCTTGCAATTGACTTATGCTAGTCTCGGCTGTCACATTGATAGGCTTATCATAACCCCGTGATCCACACAGTTGTTCCAACGTTTTATCGTGTGTCCAGATTGAAGGCTGCATGTTCTGGTGTTCATCGAGTGAAGTTGCAATAGAATGAAATAATGTACTAATAGGCAATTACTGTAATACCGGTTTTGTTATGACTAATTTTCATATAATATTATACATACCAGGTAGAGCAGAGAAGCAATCCGGTATAACAGGTACTACCTACCGTACCAGGTACTGGACCTACATAAGTTTTGCGAAGCAAACCACTGTAACTACCCGATACGACTTTTGACCTTTTTTAAACTTGTTTTTCTATGGTTTGGGCGTTTCTGAAAAAGTAAAAAATAAGTCTAAACAATTTTAGGCTACAGGTATTAGTAGAACCTGTCTGAGGAAGATGATACTCGAGATGCGGAAAATCGAAACCAAGAAAATATGATTGGTCTGTATTAAAAGACACATATTTGATCCAGTACAGATAAAATGATACTTATATTACTACCGTCCTAAAAAGTGCAAAAGCATATTATCATGTTGTAGGACAACCTCAACCAAGCAGAGATACGTGGCCATGTCTAGCTAGTTCTGAGTGATCTCCTATTTTAAAATAATGGTATTCTCTACAAATCCATCTGCTGTTCTATGTACCAACGTGTAATTTGTACCAGGTATTGATGCAGATTTAAATTCGTGACGTCCACGTACAAAAGGGGAAATATATCTTCAATCTTGACAGACATTATGTTTGACTGATGTGGGTGGTAGAATCTGGATTGTAGTAGATAGTCAAAGGCCCCCTGTACCAGGTACAGTACAAACTGACTCTGTTCTGAACCTTATTGGTTTATATAAGCTTATGCTAACCTGTACCAGGTACTGTACAAGAAAATAGAACGAAAAGGTATTTCAGTACGAATGACCCCGATTTAAGGTCATAGAATTTAAGTTCTTGTTTCGCCCAAGGAAAAGACTTTTGTCTACTATTAAAATAAGTTCTTTTCTGCTCCTACGATTTTTGCACGTTTACACAGTAAGAACCCAGAAACAGCTATTTTTTACTACGTAAGAAATAAAGTACTATTCTGCCAATAGTCTATGGCAAACAGAAAACGTATCCATCAGATTGTTTCCTCCAATGAAATAAAATTTTGGAATTACTAACTACCTACTTCATAAATGATAAACATCGCACTCCTAATTACCATACGGAGAAAGTAGTATGAAACTGGACCTGGTTTGACTTAAACCCCTTGGTTCCGTATAATTATATAAAATACGCCATAGCACTATCTCAACGAATGTCATACCAGGTAGTACAGGTACCTTTCGTGTCAAATAGTTTTGGGAGTACGAGGAATACGGATCCATGTACATACGCCATTTTACCGTTGGCCTGGTACAATCCTTGTATCTTCAACATACAGTACCAATTGTACTGAAACCTACGTTTAGAGTACAAAGAATGAAAAATTAACATCATTTTTTTCACTTGACAATGATGAAAATGACGGCATTGCGCAAAAACTAGACCTTGTTAAGAAAAAACACTCATTAAGGCTGGATAGAGAATTTTCTAACTTAAATTATGATATAAGTTTTATAAGAGGAATCAGTATATTACACAATTTACAAGTCACCAAGGCTTTCATCATCCAAAACTCCGACAAATCAATGACATTGTTGGTTGTTTCATCATTTCCCCCTTCTGGCAAGTCCTCCCCATTGTCCTCCTCAGTCAAATCAATCGTACAATCATTGAGCAACTTTCCATGTTTCTGTTCTACCAATTCATTTCCATCAGCACCATCGACAATACATTTCAAGACAACTTTCAATCTTCCATTCACATTTGCACATGATTTTGGTGACAAATAATTGTTCCATGCATCCACTACACTCCTGGCCAAAGCATCATTATTGCATCTTCAAAGTCCATGTGCTACTGTCACAGCCAATTGAATGCTCATCCATACACCAAGGTCCAACATATTAGTTTTGCACAACTGCGGTACCTGCCACACAATAGTAATATTCCATCTTTTCATTTCTTCTGTATAAATTGCTTTTGCATCCACCATCCATGCCCCCCTGCATTATCCATTCCCAAATACATATCTTGCTCTTGAGGTATGGTAACAATCTCTAATTGCTTGGCCAACTTCAGGCATTGTTGTTAACATGAATTCAGAGTTGCATGTGGCGTCTTCAAACTTCCTCACCCCTTGCAATAAATACATTCATCTCAACATTTTTTAAGGTAAGTTCCTCTTCTTTATTATCATTATTTGTAAAATATTGCTCATTAATAACATCATTGTTTTCCATTACAACTCTTTTCTCCTTGCCTCCAGCAGTGTATGCCTTGTAACTCATCTCCTGTCAGTGCACCATGAATTGATCCAAGTCGTACGTCTCACTTATTATATCCAACAATTCACCAACACTAATCCCCTCATTAAACAATCTATACCAGGACTTCTCTCCATCTTTCAAAATCTCATTGATCATCACATCTACAGAGAAATTTTTATTCCTTGAAGCTCTTGTTGTCTTTCTTCTTTTACTAATTCTCTTCATCATGATACGTCCATCAAAATCGTAATCTTCATTTGGTGCTGCCATGACTCCAAGAAACATTACTTTTACTGAAAAATTACAAGAACAAATTTTAGGTAAGTTCAATGCATCAGGCACAATCTGCTCATTCTCACCTTGAGGTAGAACCTTAAGCTTCCTTCTTCTATTTGTAATATAAAACCACTTTACATCCAAAAATGCAAACAGTACCTTGGGATCTTTCATCTTATCAAAATGTTCATGGGCGTAAGTCAATCTCTGCTGCTTGTGTTTGGTTGTCAATAGGGGCTTCTCAATTGCAATCTTTTCTTTTCCTCCATGTTTTATAAACCATTTAGATAGCTGTTTTCTTGAAATATTAAGTGTAGCTCTATTTTTACCAACAACGGCACTCTTCTGGTTCATAATTGTTGACAATTAACCAAATGATCCAAGTTCACCTTTCACCACTTGAGCATGTCAAAACAATCTGTGTAAGTATCCTGGGTGCCTTTCCTCTATCTTCTCAATGTGGCCAACCATTCCAGAATTTCTAGGACTCAAAGGATCAATTGATTTGCCATTCTTGATTGTTTTATTGAGTGGACTGTACCATCTTGGAAGCACTTTTTTCCAAATACTTTTTGAAATCCAAAATCATATGAAGTCTGTGTACATGCCACCAAAGTAATCCTCTCTCTCTCTTTCTCTCTTAATTATGGATCAAGATAACCCCATTGTGTTGCTAAAACAAGTGTAATTACCTTCTCTCTTTCATTTGCCTGTCATCAGTCATGAAGTACAATACTGGTTGCACCAGAATGTGAAAGCCTAATTCTGTTATTCAAATTCAAAGTTAGTGCAAATTCAATTTGTCTAGCAAATTGCTCAGCTATCTGTAGTCAATCTGCAGGAGCTGCTACTTCTTGTCTGTTGTCACCATTTCTTTCTGTTTCACATTCAACATGTCTCATCAATTGTTGTGCATGAATTCCAGAATGTTCTATTTTACAATCAGCCTGCATTGTATTTGCCTTGTCAGTACAACAACCAGGGAGAGGACACAGAAGAGTCTTCAATGGAGATCTCCTTGCAGCTTTGTTAATGGCATTCTGCTGTGATGTTGGATTTTGAAAGTGGGAAGTTCCCTGATAAAAAAATACTTGTTAGCCTGACCACGGTACCATATGGTTGTGATCTGCAACCTAGAACTATAATTAGAAAGCAAAGAATTAAAAAACACATCAATCAACCTCACATTCACCTTGTAGCTCTTCATGGTGGAAGTAACTGCAGGTGTAAGGAATTTGTTAGCAACAAGAAGTGGTACAATGTTCTCCCAAGGCACACCAGTGCCAGAAACAATGTCACCAATGTTGCCTTCAAGTTCACCAAAATACCACCAGATGCCTTCATGGGCACTGCAAAAAAGCTGCTCCACTGTGGTTCCTTTGGTGTTTGCAGAAGAAGCAGTACTCCCAGTGAGTGCAGCTATCTTCATTCTTTTGCAAAACCATGGGAACCATTTGAAGATCTTTTTTGGGGGTGCAATGACTTCATCATTGGCAAGAGAAAAACCTCACAGTGTTGTTGTGGTGAGCAGTGAGAAAAAAAAAGTTGCAACCAGCACTCCATCCAAGCTTCAGAAGCCTTCAGAATTTTTGTGTAGAAATGCAGTGTGGTTTTTATTTACAAAAGATACCATAGGCGTGGTACTCTCAAACCTATTGGCCACAAAAGATACATGTAAAAAAAACATTACCTGGTACCAGGTACCATTACCTTGTTAGTACTTGTACCTGTTGTGTTTTGTAACTCTCACTGCTCCATAGAGTGCATAGAGTACCATGTACAAACCATGTGAATGCCAAAATACTTTGCAAAGATGAAAAGCATGGTACTTTTACTCTTACTGTACCCAATTAACGGAAAAAATATTTCTCAAAGACAAAATGCATGGTAAAATTGCATGCTAAACACAAACTCACCATCACAAACACAACAATCAACAAAATACATGGCATCAAATGAGCAGCACACAAAATTTGACTTCAGAAAACATGGAATGGTGTTGATACTGATTGATTGTTGGATAATTTCATGTCCTGCTGACAACAATTACACAACAAATGTACTATATTCTTTGATCTCTGACAGGCAACCGATGTTCCACTAAATCTCTGCTCTTTGAGCAATTCTAATCAGTTCAGTGACAAGAGCTAGTAAAATTCAACTTTTTATAACTAACAACAAACATTTGAACACTGATATTGAGATTTATTGTTGACTTTTTAGCAGTAAAAGTTGGTATCTCCATTATTTGTGACTGGTTTTCTGTTTAAAGTAATATGCCCATTTTCTCACCAAGCATACCTCGAATCCTACATCCCAACCACTGGAGATGATCCTTGGGTGCATGTGCCATATGCCCCTTTGTGGGGTCTGTAATACTAGGAGACATGCAAACCATGAATTGCCGTTGCATTTGGACCATTGTTGACCGAACGAGACTCTATTCAAAAATGCAATTTTTTGTAAAGGTATTATTTTGTTAGTACTAGATAATGTAATAACAGCTAGCATGGTATTGATTGCTGGCAAGAAACACAGTACCTGGCTGGCTTGGTATGTTGCAAAGTTGCAAAAACCGGCCTGAAGCATAATGATTCATGAAACAATCAAAGAATACAAGTTTCACCAGTCCCATGCAATAACAAAGGCATGAAATGCTCCAGGATTAGTTGGACCAGTCCAGTACTGAACTGTGACATAGAAAACTTTTTTGGTCAAATTAATCAAAGCTAGTAATTATGCATGTTATTAATTTTTGGGATGGTGTGACGTACCTTTTACTGTACCAATTTCTCCTTACACAGCCACTTACACCTTGTAGGCACCAGTACAGTTAATTGCACAAGACGCTTCTGCATGGAACCATATCAGTGGTTATACTAGTTAAAAATGGCTGTGTAACAAGAAATTGGTACTACAAGAGGTACGATTTTGCAAGATTGATCAGAAGATATTGGTTACAGGTGCCAATTTTTGGCTGTTGGAGCACTGGCATAGTCTTCAAAATTGCAAGCAACACCAAAATACAATTCTGGCTTGAATTTCAAAATAACAAGTATGTAGAATACATTATATATTGGATATTTTCAAATTATACTAATACTCTGAATTCCAACTTTTGACACATTCCTCTACATTTGTTGTAGTACATTTATACTTCAAGGTTTAAATATACTGAAAGATTTTTACATTTTCAAAATGTATGGATACTCCAAATATGACATGATATGTTTTATTGTTCCAGGATTAGGTGAGATGGAAAGTAACAATTTGTGTCTGTCTCCCCTATGTAGCTTCTACATAATTGTACCAGTATGTCTAATTGTCATGAGATTTGAATTTTTTCTTGTCTTGCGTGCACACATAATATGGGGGTGAATCAATGATGACCAAAAAAAGTCATTTCCATGCTACAATCAACCAAAATAAACATGATAACCCACCTAATAATGTATCTATAATACATCTGTTGGAACCACCATGGCAAAAAAATAACAAAAAATGGTGACCTGGGGCCGCAAATATGGTAAATTGTTTTTCGTTTGCTGGCAAACATGCTTTTTTTTGTGGTTACACAAAAGGTCTAAATTTAATCAACCATCTTCCATTTCAGAGACTGTTATCATTCCATCTGACTAAATCAATGATAGTAGTTCTAACCGTATCACTCTTTCACCGACATGCGAAAGAGGACCCAGTACAACTGTACAGCAATCAA
>WKLE02000388.1:0-14757 GCA_014885115.2 Asterionellopsis glacialis
GACCCCACGCATGGCTATGGTATCAAACAAGGCCAAATTTGTATGGGATGACACCTGTCAGAATAAAAGAAGTCATAAGTAGAGAAATGCTATAAGCTTTCCCGGACTTCGAGAAAGAATTCCATATATATACTGATGCAAGCAACTATCATTTAGGTGTGGTTATCATCCAAGATGATAAGAGGGTATTTAATCAAGTGTCATTACTCTTTGCATGTGTTTGAGGGAATAGTTGAGATATTTCATCTAGTTCTTCAGGTGAATACTCGTCCTCCAAATTCAGCTCAGAAGTGGCCGTTGAAGCTTTAAAATCAATCTGGGAAGATAATGGAGGCACTTTAATGGAGTTTTTTGGCCTATCCATATTATTTTGTGATGTCTTTGGGGTTTTCTATTGTTTTCCAGTGTTTAGCCTGTTTAGGTGTATTTGGATTGTCAATAGGGATTTTAAGAGCATTCAAGCCTTGTTTTGCAGTATTTTTTCAAACTCCACCTGCATTATTGTACATATCAATGTTGTCAAAGACATTGTTGCATTTGTAATGTGATATTTATTTGAGTTTCTTGTCAGTAGCAGTAAAGAAATCAAAAAGCTGCCTATAGACGCATTCCATATCGTTTCTGTCAGCATCTTCAGTCATTCATTTGCAGTATCTGCATAAACTAGTCACATACCGTGAATTGGAGGCATACCTAGAACACAAATGATCTGCACCTTCACAGTCACCAATTACTCAAACTAATTTGAGTTTGAGATGCATATTATGGTTTGCATGATCACCTATGATTAAATCACATATGTAACCTTCATCCTTTTGAACTGCAATCTAGTCTTTCAATATCAATCTAAGTGCATGATGATAGTTACAATTGTTACAACCCTTCAGAGCATCTATCCCCTCAACAGGCCTTTTGACATATCCTAAAGGACTCCAAGCATGGGGTTGATTACAACTGTCTCTCTTAAAGATTGATAAAGAGAACATAACAAGCTCTAATAAGGCATTTGTAGAATTGTCTAGATTGCTACCATCAATGTACATCACAATACCAACAAAAACATCCTTTGGTCCAGGCAGGTTTCCTTAATGGAATTGTGACAGACAGAACCTGTATGCAATTCATCCACTTCAACGGTATCAAGGCTATATTTGTCGTGAAATTTCACAGGATTGTCAGGTTGAATAACTAAACTTTCTGGTTGCATAAGTCTTTCATCATTTAACAATGATACAAGCATTGCCTTGAAATTAAAAACTGGTAAGGACTCAAATCCTTGACCTTCCAGTTGATAGGGTAAGTATTGAGGTTTCATACAAGATGTTTTGAAATGCTTTTCAAGATCACTCATATTTTTTCACAAGAAGGCATTTTTGAATGAAAAGTGACCCCAGCCATTGTAGCATCTACTGCCTATTTTATAATATCATCAAAAACATAAAGGAAGCTGCCAATGAGCATAAGTTTATGTCATAATTTCACACAGAATTTCTTCCAAACCAAACATACATACTGTAGGCTCAGGGAGATTATCAACAAAGACATTGGGTTCAACGTTGGCAACAGAATCATCAACATCTTCTTCAAGATACAAAGGATCATCAAGAATTGCATTGTAATTGTCTGTTACTTTCTGGTATGGAATTGTAGCCTTTTTCTGTATTGTTGGATTTTTTTCTTTACCAGGATTGATTGTTTGGTGGGAAGATGGTTGGTTAATATTAACACCCCTCTGATCGACTGCAATACATAACAATGTCCCCACGAGCCATTCATGACCATTCCCATGGAATGGAAACAATAATCAACAACACTTTCAAAGCAGTTTTGATTGATCTACTATCAATCCATCTGCCAATCAGTCCTTTATATCAATTACTCATTGAATCTATTGAACTATAAAAACTTTGATTACCATATGAATTGTAATCTGTCAAAACATTTAAAATATTATCTATTCTCTCTTTCCATGGAATGTCTACTCATTACAATTTCATGCAAAATACCCAACAAGGTACCATGCATGTTCACAACGCAAAACCAAGCTATACATATAAATATTCATGACCCTTAATCTAATTTTAAACAACCTTCAATCATACATAAAAACACTTACCAATAAGAAAGCTACAAAAACTCGCATAACACACAACATGGATCCTTCCTCAAAATATTTATAATCCCAACAATACTATGAATTTATTATATCCACTATCAACCTACCATGCAGTCCCTTTTTTTAAAACTCTTCTGTTGTGCAAAATGCGCAATCTCACATAAATCACTATTACAATTACCCACCACTGGTAAAACACTCCTTACTACCAACCCCCCAATTACCAAGTAGCAACCCTACCAATTACTATTCCACAACCTACAATTTCATATTATTCATGGAACACATAAAAACATACAACTTCTTTCCATCCATCATGTATGACTAAACAATATCACAGTCATGGCATTTATTTACCCTACACAATGTTAATAACAATTTATACTCCAACTAACAATTAACCAATCAATTCAATTCTATCACATTGCTCACCAAATTATCCCAGTTAGAACTGGGACTCCGACATAGGTTTGCTATAACCATTCTTAAAAAAAAAAAGCCATCATATCTTTTTATACTAATTCCTACACTAAACATACATGCATCCACATAAGCCATGGTGCTCCATTACATTCCACAAATTCCTACTAGTCCTATGTTAATCTCTGTAGAATGCTACACAAAAAAAATAACACACTGGCAGCATTATATTTTAAAAAAAAATCTCTGTAAATACATTCTACAACTTCTCACAATATTGATGTCTGTACCATCAACAACTATTGATCACCACTGCCATCAATCTACTCTAACAAGCACTGTTTCTGCAATGTTCATTTCTAACAACCTTAAAAAAAATATGCCCTTTGAGACCTTGCCCTACAATTACCAAATCAAAGCTACTGGAACTTTCAGCAAATTTGGTAAAAAGCTCACCTTTCCTGATGGACTTAGTCCTATTGAGATCTGGAGCAAACCAGCTTGCAACAAATCAGCACCTCTCAACTTACTTTCAAGCCAATGTATTATTGGCATTACATTCTTCTTTGAAGGTCAAGTAATCATACTCAACAATCTAGAACTCACTGATTTTGATGAAAATGGCCAGCCAACCACCATTGCTGGCAGCATTAACAACAAACTCGTTTCCCCCCCTCACCAACTACTTTTAACCTTAACAATGCTCTACTAGGTAATTTCATGTATCATACTACTCTACAAATGATGCAACATCATCAAAATGGCCAACAGGACCTGATACCCTTGATGATAGTGCACTTCCATTTTCTTGGATGCCTTCAACAACACTCCTGACATAAAAAATTTCCTTCAAGAAAACAATCAATAGTAATAATAACTTTTCAATTTTTTTTGTTAATCGCTGCAGCTACTGATAACCTCGCAACGACAGCCTGGACCATCAAGGGTGGGGTTTTACTTGGATTAAAACATTTATAGTGCTCAGTCTGGTTGAAATTGAAAGTAGTGATAAATTGTCCTCACACCTTTAATTGCCCAAGATTTTGTGTGTTTTAAACTAGTCAGAATAGCTGGTTGCCATGTTGAGATCCAATTTTGTAATTTTTTTGTTGCCACATCCGTGATATGTTGTTTGACAGTGTCGTAAAATATATCTTTGTCTCTTGCTAGTACCTTGTCTTTAAATTTGTAAAGTGCTTTCATCTTGTTAAGTGTGTTCATTCTCTGGTGATAGCTTGTCGTGCAGAATTATTGATGCCATGTTTTATGGAGTTTCTGGTGTACCAATAGCTGGGATACCAGGTGAAAACAATGTGGCACATGGCTATTGTCCATGTCTGGCCCGTTTGATGTCATGTCAGTTTGATGGCGTAAATGGAGGAAAGTGACCCAATATAAACATCCATATGCTTCAGGGCGCATTGAATTGCCCGCAGAACATCTGTATGCCCATCCTGAGCAAGAGATAGTACGTGTACCTTGACTTGTTGTCGCAACCCAGTCAAATGTTCCATTGCCTGAGTTAGATACTGAGCCATCATTTGTTATGATTACGGAGTGGAAGGTAATGAATTGGACAACATCCTCTATGGGGACCATGAGTCGTAGGTATCGTAGTAGCAGTTTGGACCATTCCAGTTGTGTCTCGATGAATTCTGTGAAGGAATTGTGACTAGGTATTACAGAATATTGTCTAGGAAATATGTTAGAGATATGCCATCCATGTAATTGATGTATAGGATTGACTGGAATGCTTGTATCTGGTACTGTGTCTGTGTTGACTGAGGTCTGGTGATATAGCCCATTGGCGCTTTTTCTACATTTAGTATATTCAGTATGGTTTTGGATGTATAAAGACTGATCTTTTGGATTGAAGTAAGCTGTCCAGCATTGGCGAAGGGCGCTGGGTTTAAATAACCACACAGTCAGTGGCTGATGAAGTTTTCCTTGTTTTGAGGAGAATAATTTGCATACTTTCCTCCAACTTCGCCATGATGCGTCATCTTGGCGTTGTTGGCGGAATTCTCTATTTTGTGTCGTAGTAGAATCAATGAGGAGGACTCCAGCCAGAATTCCTGGTCTTAAATGAGTACCGGACGCTGAAGTTATATCCGAAATAGAGATTGCTTGAAGGTATAGCCTACAGTAATTAATGGAGCGAATTTCATGAGGTTTAAAGTTGGATTGTGCAAGTACGATGTCCATAATGCATTTGTCATGTTTCCGTTTTGGTTGATTTTGTGTGTCTGTTAACAAGGAGATCGTGCCATTGAATGTAGATAAGAATGTACGATGTGAATGGAACCATTTTGCTTCAAGATGGGGAAGCGGAAGCGTAGTGTTCTCTAAAGGAGAATAGCTAGTTCCTGTCTGAGCCATAATCCACGAGTAATTAATTTCTAAGAGTTGTGAAATAAATGAGTCAGATCTCCAGTGTTTTAGGAATAATTCTACTTGGCCAATCCCTTGGATGTCGTAAAGGTGTCTCCAAGCTAATCCACCTAACGCTTTTGGTCCAAAGACTACTGATTGTTTGGTATTTCTATTAAAGCCTGCTTTAGCAAGTAATAGTCTTGTTGGTTTCTGCTGGATTGAAATTAAATCTTGTTCCTTGAAGTGGCTTAGTGGTAAACTATATCCAACTCTTGGTAAGAATATGGCATAATAATATGTCCAGGTGTCTTGTCTTTGAAAGGGGCTGGATTGAATAATTTGAAGGTGTCTGTTACTTTTTTCTCGGAGGGCTAGTAATTGAGTTACGTGATTGCTGCTGGGTGATTTCGTGGTCTTTGTAGGGAGATCATCATGATATGACTAAATTGCATGATTCAGTATTGGAAGGAATGGATATTTTTAATTTGGGGAATTCATTGTGTAGGGTGGGCTCTCCTTTGGGAGTAAATTGGTAATCAGAGGTGTGGTAGAGGCATTTGGAAAGTTCTAGATCACCCTCGGATTGCCATAATAGTTTGTTCCAAAGGTGGCATTCAAGAAAAAAGTGTTCTGATATCTTCATGTGGTGCTGTAGCGTTACAGTATCCTGTACTATCATCAACAAAACCAATCATACTTATATGGAGCTTGTATTTATTATTGCTGGAATAGAAATTAGCTCCATGTGCCTTTGAATTATGGCAGTTGAACATGATGCTGCTGATAAATACCCAGATGACTGGATAATTTCCGCTTCCTTGACCTGATCCATATATGGGAAATTTGTTGTAGTGTTTGTAATGGGTGTCAGACAATCCTAGTGATTTTTTTAATTTGTATTTAGCTTCTAGCAGGGTTTTTGCCATGATGTAACAAACATTTGCGGGAGTACCAAACAATTGGCTTGTGATGGAAGCTATAGATGGGAGAATTCTGTCGTAACATGCAGTTGCATCATTCCTGAACTTTATAGATGAGTATCTTGTTAGTTGTGAGTATTCTTGAATTTGCTCTTCAATAAAATCTGGATCGTGTGCAGTTCTACCTGGCCTTCCTCCAAATTGACCAGGATTGATAACTCCAGCGTCTTCTGCCTGATGCATGGATTTCTTCCAGCTTGTGCTTAGAAGGAGGTTATAGTCAGCCTCGTACAGGTGAATGACTCGAAGTTGGTGAATACATGTATCTCCTGGTTTTTTGAGTATCATAACGTTAACTATATTTTGCCATCTTTTGTATGAATATCCGGTGGACAAGGAGTAATTGATCATTTTTGTGTGAGTGTCTAACAGAAAATGTCTTTTGGTTTCATGGGCTGCATAGGTTTCTTCATCAGATTGTGGGATATTTTGAGGTTTGATTAATACGTGGTAATGACTGAGATGGATTCCAGATGGGGATGTAGATGTTGATTCTTTCCAATGCCTTATTTTTGAAACAAAGGAGTGGGTGGACATTTCAGGTGTGTCTTTCCATGGTTCTCTTCTGTATTGCAGTTGTTGAATGAATAGATTCATTATGTCATCGATGCTGGCATCGCTATAGTCGCCTTCTAATATTAGGTTGGATACTTTGCCAATGCCTGAGAATTGTATTTGTTCTTTCAGGGGGGGGGGGGGTTGAATGGAGTTGATTTGGCTTGGTCAAAGTGATTTTGATTTTGCTGGAGAATGTATTCATTATTTGCTGAAGGTTCAGTAACTTCTAGCCAATTGGTGCATTCTTTTGGGTTGGTGTTAGGGTTAGCAGGCAATCTGATAGAATTTATCCTGCTGTTGTTGTCCTTTATTCTGAAGCCCCGTAATTTTGTGAATAATTGTTTGATTTCCTTGCATTTCCTCAGATGTCTCAAAATGATTGACTTATGTTTGTTGTCCTCCAAGTCAGCTGTAAGCAGATCATCTTCTAATTGTTGGGCATATCTTTCAGACTCTGTTTTGGCTAATTTTTTTATAAGCGCCTGTTGGTTCGTTAACATCTTGCAGAATTCATTTTTATCCAAGGTTGCTGTATCTGAAGTTATACATTGTTTTTGTTGGGCTATCTGTGTATGATCAGATGGATGATTTTTAAATAAGAAAAGGAATTTTCGGAGTTTGTTGTATTTAACACCTGCCTTGTAAATGAGTTTAGATGGTGGTGGGCGGTGTGGAATACTTGCAGTCTTCTTGGCGCTTAATGAAGCTTGCACAATTAGGGAATCTATCTTTTCTGCCATTTGAATTGAATCATTGGATGGTGAAGCAAGTTTTGTGAGCATATTTCCAATGTTGTTTGCTAAGAGATGAGCGTACATTTTCTCCACATATATTCTGTTTGATTTCCGAATTTTGCTGTGAATACCTCTAGTGGCAATTGGAGCTAAGGGGGATGTTGGATTATTGAAGAGAATTGTCATTGCGAAATTGATAAAAAGGCCTCTGTGGTCGGATTGTATCCTATGATGACACGGTTTGTATCCTGCTCAAACTAAAGATTTGGAAAAACCTTAGGTGCATAGGATGTAATCAATACGTTTTCGGCCTTGTGAATATGTGTTGAATTTCAAGGTTTGGAGATGATAATACATGATATCTTGCAAGTGAAATTCTTGGGTGAGTTTTGTAATGCCTTTTTGGTTGGCTCTGAATTCTTCATTGAAATTGCCAGCTACTAATATCTCTTGGTTTTTATGAGAAATGATGTTCTGTACTAGTTTGTGTAGATCACAGCAAAAATGGTGTCTGGGGTGGGTAACTTCATGTTGTTGTTGTTTTAATAGGGACGTTTGCTGAGCAAAGGCTGTCATTGTGTTTAACTTGTCGGTTGACAAAGAATTGTTGCAAACTTGATAAATAAACATGATATGGATTGTTTTTTCTTTACCATTTAGTGACCAGCCAATGAATCCATTGTCCTAAAGGATTGGAAGTAACGGATTTTATTCACCCTGTAATGTTCCCTGTTGTCCAGCTTATTAGTCCTCCTGGTTTGTAATTTGTTGCGGATGGAATGCTAGTACCGGAAACTTTGCATATGTAGTGTTTATTGTACTTCTTAAGTGTATCATGGATTTGTTGTCTTATGTGGTATTTTGCATTGTCCAAGTTTGTTTCTATTAGAGCTACAATGTCGGAGTTGATTTGAGTCATTTCCCTGGTTACAGTATTGAGTTTGCCGCCATTCGAGTCAATCTGGATGCCATTCACGTTTTGTATGTATAATCTAGTTATTTCTGATGTTTTGTTTTTGGGCATTTTATCGCCAATTTCTTAATAATGTTTATATGAGGTGGTTGATGGTGGAAGTATCCAATCTAGGATATTTGAGTTTGAGTATTGTTTTGTGAAAGTAGTGGGTGTGTGGGATATGGTGTTGTAATTTTGTTTGTATACATGGGATGTGTCATGATGTGGTGTTGGAATTTGTGATGGGATGATGTTGCGGTGGTTGTTTGAGATTCGATTCAGTGGTCGAATCTGTGGTAGAGAAGTCGCCATTGTCATTCTTTTGTAATTTTCAGACCGGAGATCGTACCGGTGATTCGGAGTCAAGATGGGCATTAACAAATTGTTGTTGGACTGACACTTGCATGCAGTTTGCTACTTCCATTAATAGATCACTTCAAAATTGGTTTTTATATTCTGCTAGTGCTTTAGCTTGAACTTCTTGGGCTTCTTCATGTTGTTGCTGTAATAACATAATTGCTGCTTTGGCTTGTTTGTTTTGTTCTTTCATGGATTGCAACTGTTTTTCAATATCACGTCTTGAGTCCTTGAGTAGTGTTTGGAGTTCTGATTTTATCATTGCTATAGTCATTTTGTTGGAGATAAGATTGTTTGAGTTTGTTTTTTTATTTGGATTATCCTTCTTATTGCTATTGACTACAGAGGCCCAAGTTAATTAATTTGCTGATTTGGATCCCAGAGATAACACTTCATTGCAGTAGTTAAGATGAATATAGCACAAAGATCAAGTCACAATTTCACAATTCAACTCCAAAAAAACTGAAAAATAACAGCGATAAATACCAAATAACGTGACCCCTCTTCCTAACAAAAATACTACATCATCTGTATCTGTTTATACATCATCGCAACCACCCTCAGAAGTAAAATTAGTCTCCAAAACTGACAGAGAATCAGCAGTTACAACTCTATGCATACATCAGCGCCTTTATCTACTCAGCAGCTATCCAGTTACTAATGAATTTGAAGAGAAACTAATTCATTTACCACAACTCAACACAGAATGCACAGACTCCCTTGCACGAGATAAAATCAATAATCATTTTGATTCTATTTGCAAACAATAAAAATCCGGACACAATTATCTTGAGAAACTTACCTCTATCCAAGACCTTGCTCATGCTGAAATATCTGCCCTAAAAAAACTTCACTTGGGTCAACTTTACAATACAAACTGAGCATCTTCAACTTCCTCCCAGAATAGAACATCATCAATCTCAGGGACAACCTAGAAGCCAATCAAGACAAACTTCTAAATACAGATAGTCCCAACTGCTGTCAACGCACAACAAAAATGAATATTTCAACTGTAAGATTGTCAGCTATTGATGACATCCTTTCTACAATTGAAAATCTTGACACTATTCTTCATTTTTACTTCAACCATTCAGATCAAAACTGTGTTCCCCTTATTACAAAATATATTCGCAGCCTTGCTGATATCATCAGTTCTTGCGGTTTTAATACTTGGTTCTCTTCTAACCAAAAAAAGTACCCTCACATATCAGCCAGGCTTCTTACAACCAGTCTCCAAAATATACCCTCTGCACACATTGATGTTGCTTAGAATCAAACTTATCTCTGCTTCATTCAAAACAACAAAGATCTTCCCTATGAAACCATCAAAAAACCATCTTTAGCCTATAATCTGCAAACTCCATGTTTGCATTGCCCAATCTTTTCCAGGCATCTTTTGCCACCTTACTCAGCATGTACATCATGGGCAGAAAACTATCCTACAAGTGTCAGAAAACTTTGGACTGCCCTAATAATCCCTGTGATACCACATCCATGCAAAGCAATAACACACCACCAGACAAAAAACTTGTGGTTATATCATCAATAGTAATAGAGGTACCCACATATCCTTTCCTTTCTGTCAAGAATACAACAAAAAACATTGTTTATATTTTGCATTAGAAGAAAAATCTTGTACTTGCAGATCCCAATGAAACATGCTTCACATACCTTACAGCAACATGGACCCTAACATGAAATCATCAATCAACAACTACATCAACAATATGCAGGCATTTCATTGTTATCCGTCTACACATCTTCAGAAACTTAGCCATCAGATGCAACAAAATGATCAAATACTAGCTCCCAACAAAATAACCAATCCAACAACATCAAAACAAACAATACTCAAAAATGTAAGTTGTTGACTACAATAATGACCAAAAATAACACATCTGGTTCAACTATTTCAACCATCACCAACAAAACTTGAAAAACTAGACCACTGATTAGTACATCATGGACTCCCATTGATCCAACATGTAAAATAGATGAGGATCTTTTTCAATCAAACCCTAATATATCTTTTACAATAAAAAACCACTATCTCTAACACGTGCCCAAAAGAACATGTGTACTACTCAGGCAAGGCTACTGCCACCACAAAGTACCAATAGTACTTCCAAGACAACCAATACCAAAAATACAACAGCTAAACATCCACTTAAACAGTCCTCAATGGCCAATATACCCCTATATATCATCAAACCTAATATTTCTGTACCAAAACTACATCTTCACTACAATTAAGACCTTCAAAAAAATCAAATTCATCACAAAATACTTCACAATCCTCTTACCTTCCTTAACCACTGTTAATTACAACAACCACACTCCAACCACATAAAACATCATCTACACAACCTAAAGTTACATTTGCTACTGATAAATCAAATACATTAAAACAAACACTAGGTAGGCATACATATCCATAAGCAACAAAACTTATGTCATTAAAATCAAAATTTGGCAAACTCTCTAAGCACCATAGCTACTTAGTCAAGACAAACTTCTACCACATACTCCTACAAATCTTCAAATCACTAAATTGCACACAACAAGACCTACAAGTTTTTTTCCTCTCCATACCCAATTCCATACCACTATAAAATGTTTGGCTTCAAACTACTACTGTTAAATTACAACCTTTACGCCAATACAATCTTTCATATAATAAACAAAAATTTATACCAATAAGAAGAAATAATTTATTATTAGCATGCTATTTATTATTAGCATGCTCTATTCATTATGATCTAAATATTGATAATGCAATGCAATACCTTAGCCACAAAAAAACTACATATCATACTTAAACTATGGTAACCACCCATCATTCAGCTAATATCCTGACCAAACAGCAAAAATACTAAACAAAGAAGACAAACATAACTACATAAAATTTTACCCAAATGGATACAATATTTTTACATTAATCATATAAACTGCCCTATGTTGCTAGTGTCAACGGTGGCACACCACAACAATCAGACAATCAACACACAAAAGAAAAGAAGACTTTTATTTGGTGACCAAAATTATGAGCTAGTTAAAGATTTAGTTTTATGCTGGAGAAATCCGTAAATTTAGTAAGAAGTAAATGTTCAGGAAATATTAGTAGATTTTAAAATGTGAGTCCGTCTGCTTGCCCAGGCATTATTCATCCATCCTCAAGAGTGTCCTACAGGGAGTGTACTTCATTTGCTTCCTGAGCTGTCCTGTGCGCGTTTGTAGTACCGTGTAACATGAGGGATATTAACTGTCTCTTCTATAATGCTGCTATGGATGCGCACAGTACCGTTTGTAAATACTTGAAGCACTTCATGAGGTCCTGTACAAGGATGGTCCATCTTGGGTATTATTTCTGGCTTCTCTAACGTAACTAGGTCACCTACAGAGTTTACGTGGTGTTGCCAGTTATGATGTTTTCTTTGGTTATTGTTGTTGATTGAGGTTTGTTTCTTGTTATGGATACATGCCCAATTTGCTCTAAATGTAATTGGTAGTAACACGTCACATCCAAATACTAATTGTCTTGGTGTGGCTTCTAGTATAGTATGGTACGTACTGCGTATAGCCCACGCTATGGAACTAAGTATGTTTTCCCACAGTTCATCATATCCTATAGTAGGTGGATTCACTCATGTTGAGTGCAAGTAAGCAGTTACCTATAACTTGGTGTACGCGCTCTATGATACCACTTGACCTGTTATTGTAAGTAGTAGTCAGCTTTTTACCAGGAAGAAAGTTTATCCATGTCTTTTTGAAGATACCTTTAAACTCTGAGCTGTTGTTGTATCCTATGTACCTTGGTTGTGGAAACCGGCATAACCATGCAGAGTGGAATGCTTCTATTATGGTGTTAGCTGTTTTGTCTTTAAGTGCCTTGATTTTGAACCAGCCTGTGGTAGGATCTATCAGAGTAAGACATTGTAGTGTTCATGTGCCTGAATTGAACTTAATAGTATATTTTCTGATTAGGTCTATATGAACTCTTTCCCATTTCAGGATTTCAGCCTCTTTAGGAGGTAGGTTGCTCTATGCCAGTGCGCACATTATTATGCCCTATGCCAGTAAGCACGGCAGTTGGGTTACGACAATCAACTCAGGGATTACACAAAAGACAAGAAAAGACTTGTTTGTTGGTAATGTAAATTAATTATAACTAGTTTAAAAGAATTCTATTATTTGTAATGTTTGATAATTTGGAGGGAAGGTTAAGTAACCGGTAAAACCTCCATTAGTCAGCCAAACAGCCACGTAACAACATTCCTTGAGTGATGCTGATGTCACAACAATCTGCCATGTCATCATTGTCTATCCATCTCCAACAATCTGCCACTTCATCATTGTCTGTCCAACTGGCCCGTCTGTGCATGGATGTGGGTATTAGCACTATCATTAAGTATGCAAGGGATAGTACTCATTTAGTGAGGTGTAGTGCATTCTCCCCCATGATCAAGGTATGTGTGCAATTGCTTGCACTGAGAGCCCTGGTTTAGATATTGTCTTGAAGATGACTTACTAGGTAAGCATTCTACTGAAGAAATTCCATCTTCAGCAGTTCTGGTGGAGTACTGCACAGAATGCTGTAGCTTTGACAAGGGCAGAGTTGTAAGTACTGCGTCCTGTATTAAGCTCATACATTTTGTATGTTTTTGTACTCCATTTATATGTAGAATTTCTCCTATCATTATCTACAATCTACAATGGCCTTATTAAATGTGTCTAATTAAAATCCTTCTTGAACCAAAAGCACCGGTTTTGCCCAGTAGGCTTATTTTTGTCCTCTGTACCTGTATTGTGTACAAATGTACTTGTAAATATACAGGCCCAATGCATTTGTATAATGGTTTTATTTAATGTTCTTATATCTGTCCTACTCACTATTGTGTTCTGTTGCAGAACTAATGTCTGGCCTACTCACCTTTCGTGTTCAGCTCAGTTGCATTTGATATTGTGACTTAAATGTACTTGCTCTTCAGCATTATTATTGATATCCTTGTCGGATGCTACACCTATTTGGTAGTACTTACTGTACTCTGATTATTACATAGTTTGTTAGCTATAGTGTTTTCCATACTATTGCCAATGTTGGCATATGTATGTTCTTGCAGTGGATCCTACAATTGTAGGATCTAATGCTATGGTTTATTGCTATGTTTGCATCTAGGTAATTATGTATGTAAATTTCTGTTGTTGTTGTGGTACTGATTCTGTTACACTATTTATCATTTACTATTGTACAGAGTGTAGATGTTACTCCCCCATGATCAAAGTGTCTGGATTCAGTATTAGCAAGCTTCCTGTAGAAGTGTCTACTTGGTGTAGGTCTCAACTATTTTTCTGGCCAAGTAAATGCCAGTGTTCAGATTGGATATTTAGATAGTTTGGTATTAATTTAATATGGAATGATGTCATAGAATTTTTGAACAACCAAAATAGATTGTTAATGAACCTATGTTTCATTGCAACTTGTTATGATATATTTCTGGATTTGTGTTTTATATCATTTATTGTGAAGGATACATGTTACAAATTTTTCTTTATATAGAGAATTTTTGAACTGTGTATATTTGGTGATTACAAAATTTTGTATGGTTAAAGGTGTTTCCAGTTAGTTTGGTTTCTTATTTGCAGTAGTGATAACAATCTACTATCAATGTAGGTGAGAAATTTATAAGGAAGAGAGAAGCTTCCTTTCATGTGAAGTTATGTGTTATTAGCCTGCAGTGTTTCTTCCCATTACTATCTTTCTAGAGTAGTTGTAAAATTTTATTTGATACTACTATTAGTTTGTAGTTAGACATTATTTTGTATTGGTGTTTTTATTATAAGGAACAATGCTCTTCATAGTACATTGAATAAGTATAAGAGTTGTATACAGTAGGTGTATGTATTTGTTTTTGTAGTATGATTATAATTGTACATATTGCCTTTCTGTGTTATACTGATATGTACACAAGGTTACAAAGGAACATTTGTTAGGTATCTGTTAGAGTATTTAGATGTAAGTTTATTTGCAAGTATTTTTGGGGCATTGTAATCTGTAGACAACACTAGTGTCTACTCTACCATGCACCTCATATGAGGTATATACCTCATATGAGGTGCTTTTTATGGGGGTCAGGTTCTCCAAAAAGCAAACACGTTTGCTGCAAGCCAAGGATACCATCGTGAAGAGCATTAAAAATAACTTTATGGTGGAGGAGCCCAAACTCTAATTTTGGATTTTTTTTCGTGCATTTTCGTCTTGAAATT
>WKLE02000399.1:0-31286 GCA_014885115.2 Asterionellopsis glacialis
GCTTTCTTAGTCTTGGCCAAGTAAAGTGCTGACATATTGTCGCTTCTGTACGTGTTTCACCTGGATGTGCTAGGTACTTGTGATACCAAGCTACAACGCATTGTTGAAGTTTCTCCGGTATGTATATTTTCCCTTTGGAGTGTATGAGCGGTTTGCCTTTGACTTCTCTAGTTGTAAACGTACCAGGTTTAGTGTCACGCATTAGTTTCCTAAGCGTTTGATCTTTTTGTTGATATAATTTAATTAATGGCGGGAATATCAGAAAGGCTGTTTCTTCAATTTCCTGTTCTGTAATTGAATACGCTTCCATGACATTGATAAGTTCTGGAACTTCATGGAATTTGTCATATGCATCATTGGCCCATCTTGCATCTAATCATGAAAGTATGTCAGCAATGACGTTGTGTTCACCAGCAATATGGACAAATTCTGCACCTTATTCTTCTAGCATCTTACGCCATCTGCATACTCATTTGCTAGCCATTTTGTCATACAGTATGTTTTAATGGTCCGTGTGTACTATTAGCTTTTGACCCCATAGTATGTTTTTAAACTCCTTAAGTGTCTCTACTATAGACAGTAGTTCTTTTTCGTCAGTAGTATATTTCTTCTGAGCGTCTTTGAGTTTTCTACTATAGAACGCAAGGGGCTTATCATCTTGCATGATAACCGCACCTAATTGATAGTTGCTTGCGTCAGTATATATATGGAATTCTTTTTTGAAGTCCGGGAACGCTAATAGCGTTTCTCTACTTATAACTTCTTTTATTTTATCAAAGTTGACCACGGCACAACACAACAATCAGACAATCAACACACAAAAGAAAAGAAGACTTTTATTTGGTGATGAAAATTATGAGCTTAGTTTAATCCGGAGAATATCCGGCAATCTAGTAAGTAGTAAGAATTCAGAAAATATTAGTAAATGGTAAATTTGTGAGTCTGTCTGCTTGCCCACGCATCAATCATCCATCCTCAAGAGTGTCCTACAGGGAGTGTACTTCAGACTTGCACCTTGTCATTTTCTTGGTAACAGTTTTTTTAGCATTCTTACATACAAGTAATTACTATTATTTTTTAATTCATATTTACCACTTGTTGAGCAATTGCTTCTCACTTCTCAAATTCTGACAATGCTGGAACAAGGAGAACTCTTGTGCAAAATATTTTAAGACAACCTTTTCTTTTGCTGTATATAAAATCATTAAATTATTGGAAACAGTAAAAGAAACCACCAGGAATAATTGCAAGAGGGGGTTATGACTTCTCACCTAGTGAGCTGAAGAATGCATATAATCTCCAACAAGGTATAGTACCAATAAAGAAGTCATTTTCTAGAGATTGCTCATTGAAGAAAAAATCAATTGGACAAAAATTATTTTATCTAGCTGTTTACACTTGTTTTGAAGTTTGATCTACCATGCAAAATGTAAAACAAGTACTGTAGTTTTATGTATATTGACTATAAATCATTAGACTTTATATGTGATAGTGATTGATGAAATATTAATTATTATCCTTTAGAACAGCCTGCACAAGAGTGGTCTTGCTGACCCCCCATATAGTGACTTTTGTGCAGCTGCTGAAACCAAATTTGCACAGTGGGATTAACCTGCTGATTTTACTTTGTCAAAACTTTTTAATGGGGAAATGTAGCTCTCTACTGTCTCAATAGTTTTACTCTGTTGCTACTGTTGCTTGCATAAGGTTGATAAGGACAAGAATATTTTCAGGCCATCCTGGCATCCATATATAAAAAAGAAAGTTAACACATCCAACAAGAATTTGAGTTGAAAGATTTCAATAAGCAGGATTGTTCTGCTGCACAGTGTGATGGAGGTACCTATTAACTTCATTCCTGAAGGATTTCTCAATGGTTCTCTATGCTTTTTGAAGAAGGCAAAAAAATGTGTGCTTGAATTTCTTTTGGTTTCATGGCTTTATCTCACACTTTATCTTTTCTTTGTTATATCTTTGTCAGTAGCACACAAGTACAAAATCTGCCTTAGCCCACCCAAGGTGTAGTGCTGCAGGGATACAATCTGAGGGGTGCACACTATCCTTAAGTTTCTTCTCTTCTTCATCAGTAAGAGCAATCATATCCTGAACTACTTCTTGTTTTTCATGAACTGTACCCAAGTCACTAATCTTAACAGCATTGAAGTCTATTGAAAATTTATCAATGACTTCTCTCCAAGAGGGTGAGTCAGGATTAAATGGACACAGCCCTGTGTTTCTAAACATATTTATTGTTTTGTTTTGCCCCTTTTCTTCTATGTCTTATCTCAGAAATTTTTTTGACTGATAATTGTTGTAGGAGTGGTGTCATACCTGTGGTGATTTTGCAAAAATGACAGAAGTGTTGAGGTGATTTTCATAATCAAAGCTAAGGAATGCTACTCAAAATTTTCTGTTGATGGCGAAGAATGATCACATCACCACCAGCCATAACAACTTAAACAAAAACTAAACACTATAATAGTATTATGATCAAAAAGATTATATTCAATATGGTGTCATGGAATAAATGTTTATTAGGGTTGGTTGGTGTCGTCCTCTGTGCTGGGAGCAAAAAAGGGAAAATATTGTTTTTACCAGTCACATTGACACTAATATCTATTTTTTTATTTATGATTTGAGATCCATCCTGAGAGCTACAAAATCAACTAAACCATAATTTAAAATGATAGTTGAATTTTGTGCCCAGAAGTGAATGTAAATGAGGTGGGCTTGAGCAGACAAAATGCAAGAGGTGATTATTTTCAATATTAAGAAAACTAGTACACACTATCTTCTGTTATGGTAAGAAGAGAAAACAAAGACATTTCATTGGTGCAAAAACAGAGGTTGACCAACAGCTGCACTGGTGGAAAGTTTGGCAGCCCAGGATTCTGAGCAGACTGATGGACATTTGTACAACATCATTGCACTCCTAGCCTCTTAGGTCCCACCTGTACTCATAGGTCCTACCCTACCTGTACCGGTAGACTAAAGGTGTACCTAGAGTACATGCTACTAGTACCTGGTAGGTCCTACCTTGAGTCTCCTAATCATCAGCTACAGTCTTTTCTTGTTGACCATTTTCTTTTTGGTTTGCGTGCATTGCTGCTTTTGGTCGTGTGCAGGTGCTCTAGGCTTTGCTTTTGGCTTTTTTTAAAAAAAATTTCAAATAACATGTAACACACAACAACTCAACTGGCTTCCAATGGTCAGATGGATAATGGTAAAAACCATTAGGGAACCATCATACATGTAACACACAACAACTCAACTGGCTTCCAATGGTCAGATGGATAATGGTAAAAACCATTAGGGAACCATCATTCTACAATTATGTACAAATTTGTACTTAGGCTACACAGTCCCAATAATTCAATTGACATACATTGCATGTTGCTGGCTTGTGTACTAAGAAAATTAAAAGAAAAATTTAGCTTTAATGTAGATATATGTCATATCCATCTTTGTTGATAATAATAAGAACTCAATGCTCAAAACTTGGTGTAGCCAAATTGCAACAAAAAGCAACTGTCTACCCATCCATTTTTACACAAACATTTTTTTATGGTATGTGGCAGGTTTCATTTTGCGGTATGAATTAGGTCATACTTTATTCCAAAGCAAAAAAAAAGCTTTTGAATCGGGTCATACCTTATTTCAAAGTAAAAAATATAGCTTTTCAACTGGGTCATACTTTATTCTGAAGAAAAATTAGCCAGGAGTACCATACACAAACAAATCAGCAGAACACTGCTCTTGGGTACTCTACCAAATGAAGAGACAGCCATTACAACTTCATGACAATCAACCTCCCCAGGATCTGTCTTGGGCAATAGTGTACATTTCAGAGTTACTGTAATCTTACCTGGTATTACTTAGCAATCACTAAAACCTGCTAAAACCTACCAAAACACAAGAAAAATAAAGAAAAAGAATTTCTTGTTATTTTACACACAGAGAGACATGCACAAATTACAATGACACAACCAAGCACACCCCAGGTGCCACCAGCACCCCTTCTACCATCCATTTTATTCAATCACTGGTCAGGTGAAGATGGTGGAAGGCATTTTTTTTCTGAATGGGACAGGCATGCTGCTGAAGAGACCAGAGATGTGATGCACAAACCACTAGGCCTGGAATCACCAAGAAGTGTTGTCAACTTCTTCAGAGACCTTTTGCCAGAGCCTGGTGATGATGAAACACAAGATGATCTAGAGAACAAAAATCTGTCTGAACCTATTTCATTGCTTAGCCAGGTGGGATGAAATATTTAATGACAAAACATGTTATAACTATTTTAAATTCTGAGCATTTACAAGCAGAGCTATAGTATTAGTCAGCAATGAAGAATTCAAGCAATAAAAACAGATATTACATAATACATTATGCTGACAACCCCCAGTGAAGAAGGTACTGCAGAGATGCAATACAACATATCCAACTGTGGAAGATGTCACATGTTCTGTAAAAGCAATCATTTCATTTTTTATGTTATCAACATGTGAAAAGTTAACAATAGCATCTGCACTTGATGATGATGATCCTACAAATGCATCATACAAACCTTTATTAAAACCAAATGCTGTAGTGCAAAAAGTGCTCAAGCAACAAATTAAACATGTGGACTGTCTCATACCACCACCTGATGTTGTGATGCATTATAAAACCACAACAGGTAAAGTATTTAAGGCAACAATATCCTCAGCCAATGAGGGATTGCATCAGAATTGGAACCAAACAGTGTTTAAGGGAACTTGTGTTGAATTGTTGCTTGCAGATTGAGGAATGCGGTGGTTCCTTGATGACTGAGAGGAAGCGGTAAATTTACATGGCCTTGGTGCAGAAAATGACTCCACCACCAACTTGGAGTACAAGGCACTAGCAAGCTCATTGGCAGAAGATGTAGGCTATGCTAAGATTTTTTCAAATGCACCATTACCAAATGTGACACCTAGTGATGAAGTTTTTGGTTTTGAGTTGGATTGTGAACTATTCAACTTGAGTGGATAAGAACCAATAGAAGGTGCTGCTCCTAGCTAAGAAGGTTCTGCAGGATGATGTAATAGAAAATGCTGTTGACAAACAAGAGCGTGCAGTTAGCTGTACAAATATCAGATGACATATCAAATATGAATGTAGCATTTGATGCCATGATGTCAAGAAATGTCTTGTATCAGGCAACTTTGTTACAGTCATTCTTCAAGTTTGCAGACAACCAACCATTATCTGTGGATTATACAGGTGCAATAGAAAAGGAAGAGTAGAAAGTATTTAGTGACATGTCCAACAATTGCAATCATGTAGCAGCACCAAGTGCAGAAAAAGGGTACAATCATTTCATGAAGGCAGAGGATGGTTGATGATATATTGCAAGCCTTACTGATGAATCTGTCACAATCATTTATTGCAAGTCATTGAAGCAGCTTCAAGATTACACGAAAAACTTCAAGACATCCATACAGCTTCAATGGAGACACAAGACTCTGGTGACCAACAGACTTCATGTTTTACATCAAGTTCTTCAAAAAGCACAAAAAAAATACTTACCCCCTGGTAATTGCTGCACATAGAATGTATCCAGATGGTGATGCATCAAATATACCATCTGGACATCCTTTTGTTCTTAATTCTTCTGTTTTAATGGCTACTTCAGGAAGAAATAAGAAGCATTACAGGGTGGCAAGTAGTATTGCTCCATACACTGTGCCAGCAGTAGCAGCAAAAAAACTGTACAGATGAAAATCAAAAGAAAAAGTGAACAGTGGTGGCAGTCACAAACAATAGTCCGTCAAAAGGGTTGTCATTTTGACAAATTTGTAAAGTATGTGGTCAAAAGATTTGTGACCATTATTTGATTGACAAACACAATAATAAGAATATATTTGGAGAAAAAAACTATCATTGGAAAACATGCAGGGGGTGTGGTGCAGAAAAAACATCACGATGCCCACAGTACCAAAATGAGATACTTTTGCTCTCTCACAGTAGCACAGGGGGCTATTGTGAATCATAGTCTTCATTATGAGTCAGTTATACACAGAAAAGAAGAATACGTAATATCATTTTCCATTTAAATATATGTTTTCTGAATTAAAATATCGTATTTGGAAAAAGAACATCGGTTCCCTTATTCTGTGGCTGGGAGAAAAAGGACTGCAAGTACACCCGGAAACGGTTGGCATAGAAATAACGGATTATCTCCCTCCCCCCTTAGCATACTCCCTCTCCACCTTCCCCCTCCGGGGGGGGAATATGTTTTCGCCGACAACACACCGCGACTCAGAACAAGTCTCGTATCTGGTACAGGAACGAACACCAGGTACGCTCGTAAAATACTGACTTTTGTAGTACCTACGAATTATCCATACCTCCCCTAGCTAGTGCTGGTACAAAAACAAGTCTATACAGGACAGATGCGAACACATCGAAACGCATAGAAGGCCAGAATTAACGTACAGGTGTCGTGGCTACCGTACAGGTACAGGTATCAGTTAATTATGTAGTACTCGTACAGTACCGTATCAAAAATTCCAAAATCCTGGTTGAGTTGTTCTTCGAGCCATCAAAAGTGCAATCAGCAGATCGCTCGATTGATTGTATCGGGGGTGCTTTTGTTGTAGGACTCCCCCATTTCTAACAGACAATAAGTCCATTGTGTGTTCACATTCCATTTTGTAATTGGATTATCTAAATCATGACCATGCCCTTTCTTCAAGGAGGCGTCTGTAGAACGCTGTTATTACCAACATTTTTATTCAGATTGGCGACGACTGTTGTATCATGCGATAGACTTACCAACAATCGAATTAGTATTTCAAGTCATGGTGACGTTGCTTGGGTGACCCCTCCTTCCAATAATAGGAAGACCACGTCGACAAAGGCGGCATTTACTCCTCATCGACACAGAACAATACAGCAACAGCATCCTACAAGAAGTACTGTTTTATTTCCAAAGCCAAAAGTACCGCAACATTTTAGTGCAGCCAGTACAAGACGACAGTATGCAGCAGCAGCAGCAGCAGCAACAACAACAACAACGCTGTTTGCTGATACACCATCAACTACAACCAAGCAAAAAGAACACGACGACAAAGAATTGGAAGAACAAATTCGACAATTCAAGGAATCTATATTGGATCCATATTATAGTGATTTACCTGTTCGACCAGCTACCATGGAAACTGCCAATGATTATCCATCTTCTTCATCGTTAAAGAATAATTTACTTCTACCAGGTACGTTATCATGTCTAAATTGGAATTGCAAGAGAGAATGGACGCTCTTAGCAAACCCTGTGCAAAGGTGGATGTATACTCCGCTCGGGAGAAAAGCGAGATTTTCTTTGTGGAGATTATTGTATAGTTGTAGTCTTCTCTCAATTCTCTAGAGAGAGGATACATCTAATTTTTCTTTTGCAATAATTGTATTTACGAAACTTTGTATGTACTGTCCGTAGGGAGACATAAATATTTAGGTGGTGCAGTCGATGAAACTGATGGTTGTATCTACGGAATACCAAGTCATGCAAGATCTGTGATTTGTCTCAAAACATCTTCGTCGGCGGATGAAGGAGGTTGCCAGGTACAAACAATTCCACTCCCACAAACGCCTGAAACTGAAGGCAAATTTAAATGGTTACGTGGAATATTAGCACATGGGTATTTGTATGGTATACCAGCATGGGCTAATAGTGTCTTACAAGTTGATGTTGATAGAGTATGGGGACGTCGGAGTATCAGTTCTAGTCTGAAAGCAAACGACGAAAATGTTCCTAAGGACGAAGTTGTGAAGTTGTTACCACTTCCTGATGAGCACGAACCTGGACAAACTTGGCAATGGCATGGTGCAGCCTTGAATGCCAATCAAACCGCTATTTATGCCATCCCTTCTAATGCCAAACATGTTTTGAAGGTTGATTTGGTAACACACAAGACATCGTTCATACCGATTGATATACCAGAGGAATATAGAAACTTTCGCTTTGAGCATACCAACAAGTGGTATGGTGGAATCTTAGGAGAAGACAAAGCAGTCTACGGAGTTCCATATCGTACATGTTCCGTGTTACGGATCTGTTGTGAGACTGATACGGCTACATTGGTGGGACCTGACTTTGGATGCGGAATCTTTAATTGGCATGGTGGTATTCAGCGGAATGGACAAATATATGCGTTTCCGAGCCATTCTCCGTTTGTACTAAAAATTGACACGACAGAGCAAAGTAAAGGACAAAATTGTACCAAGTTGCCTATTATACGACATCCAGATGATCATGATACAGTTGAAAATTACAAATGGTTAGGTGGCGGTGTTGGTGCTGATGGGAATATTTATGGTATGCCATGTGATGCATCCTCCATACTAAAAATTGACGTTACCACAGATCAATGTTCTACATTTGGTTATGTTGGAAGTGACAAAAAAAAGTGGCAAGGCGCTGCCTTGGCTCAGGACGGTTGTTTATATGCTATTCCATCGTATGGGGAACATATTCTTCGGATTGATACTCGACCATCCCTCTCATCGGTACCAGGATCAACACCATCCAAGAAAGATGAGAATGACAAACCCTATCAAGTTATAGGCAACTTGCCATCCAGAAAAGATAAGTGGCAGGGAGCAGCTATAGGTAAAGATGGTATCATGTACGCTTTACCAGAAAATGCTTACAGAATTCTGCGCGTGACTCCACCATCAAATGACAATGACGAGGATTTTGATTTTGACCATTCCCAGGTACAAGTAGATATGATGTAGTAGTTGACTTCTTGGTAATTAGCTGTGACACATGTCTTTGATCGCTCTTCCAGCTGCAATATATTGCCTTCACAAAGGAGACGACAACACTCAATCGAAACCTTCTTCCATTTTCATGTTGACACAGTTGTTCGTGCTTTGTATTAAGTAAAATAAAAAGAATTTCTTGAACAATCTAAATTCTGATTTTTACGTAGTATCCGTAATTACAGACAATGGATAATAAGGCACACACTGTGACACTAAACAAATATTTTTTTCTATGCAACTTATTTCATCTTACATGTAACAAACAAATTGTAGAGTATATTGATAATCACCAAAGGTTCCCACAACAATGAACAAGCTATTTCAACAAACATTTATTAGATGTAATAATGATGACACGACTTTGACAAGTCAATTGTCTAAAAAATCTCCCCCGGTGGAGAAAAATGGTGCCGTGAATAGGGGTCTCTGGGGGGAAACCCCTCCTTGATTATTTCTGTATCCGTTTTTGTGTTGTATAATGTTCTACTCTATTATTTATTATTTTTTGACTATATGTATATATATTATAATTATTGTCCATTTGATGTATACCGGTAGTAATAACTCTATGGATAACCGGTACCTGGTACCTGTACTGGAGTAGGTACAGGTACCAGGGTACCGGTACCCCGTACGATACTTCCTGGTTTCGGAGATCCAAGAACGTCGGCCAGTCCACAAGATGCGCACCGTAGGTACAGACAGTCAGTACCGTGGACTATTGTCTGTAGGACCTACGTATCTACTAGGGTAGAAATCCTCTAATTTTGGGTTTTGTCTTCGGGGGAGCGACGGAGGGCGGAGATGGGAGCAAGCTTGGGAGCATTTGACACTGCATCGTTCCCACATCCCGACTTCACCATTCACACTCGGACCTTTCGCTTTTGAGACTGTTACTAAAGTACTCCTCATTTCTATTCGGAAGAATCAAGGCACTCACAATTCCTTGACAGTATTGGAAACTTGCGCTTGCGATTGTTCGTGCGTTTTCCAATTTAGTGGACTTTAAAGTAGCTCGAAAGATTTAAAAAAATGGAAGATGTCATGACAATAACTCCCTTGGGGAGTGGACAAGAAGTTGGTCGATCATGTCATGTATTAGAATTTCGTGGTATGACAATATTGTTGGATTGCGGTATCCATCCTGGATATGATGGGATGAATGGATTGCCGTTTTTAGATTTGGTCCAACCTGAAGAAATTGATATATGTTTAATTACACATTTTCATTTGGATCATGCTGCTAGTTTACCGTATTTGACGGAACGGACAGGATTCCGTGGGCGGATCTTCATGACACACCCCACCAAGGCAGTGCTTAGATTGTTGCTGGGTGACTACCTACGTTTGTTACAAATGAAAAATGCTAAGTCAGAAGATATGTTATATACCGAATCCGAGTTACAATCATGCGTCGATAAAATTGAATTGATTGACTTCCATCAAACCATGTCCGTGGGTGGATTATCATTTTACGCCTTGAATGCAGGTCATGTATTGGGCGCGTGTATGTTTTGGCTGGACATTGGTGGGAGGACCTTGTTATATACAGGTGATTACAGTATGGAAGATGATCGTCATTTGATGGCAGCTGAAATACCAGCACGTAAACCTGATGTATTAATGGTAGAATCAACCTATGGTGTACAAGTTCATGCAAGTCGCGCCGAACGTGAAGCACGATTTACAGGAACCGTGGAACGTGTCGTGACTCGTGGGGGGCGGTGCCTAATCCCTGTCTTTGCGCTTGGACGTGCACAGGTACGTTGTCTATTGGAATTACATTTTTGCGAGCTTGCGTGTGTTTTGTTTTCCGCAACGAAGAGTTACATGCCTATTGTTTAATTTTCACTTTGATTAACACCCTTTTGTAAACCTGCTTCCCAACTGACTTTCCCATACCCCCACTCCTTTTCAGGAATTGCTATTGATTTTAGATGAATATTGGCAAGCTAATCCACATTTACAAAATATACCCATTTGGTATGCAAGTAAATTAGCATCGAGAGCTTTGCGAGTGTATCAAACATATGCCAACATGATGAATGCACGCATCCGTGCACAGATGGATATCAGCAATCCCTTCAGTTTTAATTTTATTCAAAATTTAAAGTCTATTGATGTGAATAGTTTTGATGATTCAGGACCGTCTGTAGTATTTGCATCACCTGGTATGTTACAGAGTGGAGTATCACGACAATTATTCGATCGATGGGCATCAGACCCAAAGAATGGTGTTTTGATTGCGGGATATGCAGTCGAACATACCTTGGCGAAAGAAATTTTAAACCAACCCAAGGAAGTTGTAACTCTGGAGGGTAGACGACAACCTTTGAATGCATTAGTTGATTATGTCAGTTTTTCAGCACATGTTGACTTTGTACAGAATAGATCTTTTATTACATCGGTCGATCCTAAGCATATCATATTGGTACACGGACAAAAGGATGAAATGGGGCGATTGAAAAAGGCATTGCTGGTACAATACCGTCAAATTCCAGAAAACAAACGACCCACGATCACCATGCCACCTAACAAACAAGAGGTAAAATTGAAATTTGCACGTCGACGATCAGCGAAAGTTATGGGAACACTGGCTGACCGCGAAGCAGAACCACAAGAAGGCGAAGAGGTTGGTGGTATTTTAGTGACACACAACTTCCATTCTAAAATCGTATCACCGACAGACTTATCAACCTATACACCATTACGAGTTGGATCGGTATCATCGAAATTACATGTACCCTACGCTGGTCCAGTCCACACACTCAAGTTATTCTTAACAGAAATGTTCATGGGAATAACAGAAGTTGAAGATGATGAAGAAGAGGGAGTTGATGATGGACCGATTACTACCTTTGGTTTGCAAGATGATCAAGTGAAGGTTACGGTAGGGAAAACAAGAGGTGTAGCAACTGTTGCATGGGAGGCAAGTCCCGTAGGTGATGTAATTGCGGATGCCGTTGTTGCATTGCTTATGCACGCACAAAGTAGTACAGCATCTATCAGATTATCAAGTAAACCATGTCGTCATCCTCGCAGTGATGAAGAACCTGATGCCAAAAAACCACGCGAAGACGATAAAGAAGATAACGACGAAAAAATTGATACGACAACAGCAAGTAGGCTACGACTTGTCTTTGATACGTTACGTGATCAATTTGAAAACGTTGAAGCTGTATATGAGGGTAATTCAGGTACCTATGAAATTACAACAGACGCAGGTTTGGAGTCTGGATCTCCACCGGGGGAGGAGAAAGTACTTATTTGTACGGCCAATGTTGTCTTTGATGACAGCAATGGCAATAATGCCAAGATTCAAGTCGAATGTCCAGACAAGAAAGTAGCAACCAATGTACAAGAATGTTTGCGAAACTTGGCAATTGCGGCTGCACCGCTCAAGAGTTAAAAACGAAAGAAAGATATTACACTTCGTATTTAAACTTATATAGAGTTAGCTTGGTCTCTTTGCTTGTCGAATAAAACTACTGCTTCATTGAAAAAGTTCTGCTCGTTTTTCTTCATGAGCTAAAAAGTTGTAAAATTTATCTGGCAAAGGAATTGATGCCGAAACCATTACCTTATCACCATTGTTTTCTTTGGACAAATATAGCATGCCATTACCATATTTTTCAGGAGAATCATCGTCCAATGCGTCCCATTCTTTTCTACCAATTTCAGTATTGTAATATGGATGTTCCAAAGCAACTTTGTTGGAACACAGCATTAAACCACGCTCTCGAAGTGACATAGCATCACCTCCTCCATCATACTCTAAATCACCCACAAGTGGACATTCACAAACCCAAGCCTGGCACAAAATGAAACACGCATGAACAAGCAAGCCAAATTATTAGGATTAACATGATGTTGACACTGCCGAATAACATAATATAGTACCACGTTCAAGTCAGACATACAACGTAGTTTGTATCCTTTGTTAGGACTTGCTTTACTCACCATATGACGTCGAATTTGATGGTATCTTCCCGTTTTGGGTTTAACCTGAACAAGAGTCAAATATCCATCTTTAGCTTTCAATGATTTGGAGTATTTCATCGCTTTCCATACAGATACTGCCTCTTTCTCTTCCAGGGTGAAGTCAATAACTTGCCACTGTTTTTCTTTATCATTTTTATCATTGTTTTCCATATCACCCTGGATTGAACAATCTACATCTACACCCATATTCTTTGCATCTACAGATGATATGGATGTTTGTTGCGGTTCGTCTGGTATGCCATTGACAATCGCATGGTATGTTTTCTTCACCTTGCGTTCTACAAATTGTCGTGTCATATCTGTCATGGCGGGTTTCGTCTTTGCCACCAAGAGCTATCAATATAAACGCGGAAGAAGATCGAAAAGTACAAAGAAACGAGACGGAAAAAAAGGCAAAACACAAGAGGCGACAATAAAGGTAAGTTGGAAAATCATCATGTGTAGCACAGGATGCAAGTATATAAGTATCGCCACCCTCTCTAGTGCTTGTTTGCTTACCAATCCCGACTTAATCGTACAAATAAAAATATGTTGAAATTAAAAGAAAAAGAATAAGAATGGTAATGAATTCGGATTTTGCAGCTATTCCATACTCCATCGCATACCAACTGCATTCAATATATGATAGTTACTTACTGTTGGTTTATCAAGACGATGTACTGTCTGGGGTCGACGTAAAACAGCATACGTCCCCTTAGAGGGAGGCGTAATGACAAAGGGAAGAGCAGATCGGATTGTCATAATTCCATGACCAGCATTACGGTGACTATATACAACGACACCCGCGGGTTTGTTCACTGAACGGAATGAATAACAAAGATACGAAAATAGAATTCATTTTGAACCAAGATTAGCAATTTGGAGCATACACGTGTTACCTATCAAATTTCAATAGAGAGCGGCAAAGATGCAGAACTAGGATACATCGTGACTTACCTATAGCAAAATGATCATCTTCGTATACTATTGGCAAATCAAATGGTGGCTTTTTGTAATTCATGACAGGATAAGACCCACTTCCCATTCGTACTTGTTTCCCAATAACGTCTGATCATTATAGTTTTACCACCATTATATCAAAGTAGGATAAAATTAGCATAAATTTGAGTTTTGCTGTTTTTTATATTTGACTGGTTGCAGTCGTCAGGTATGAAAACTACCTGTTATAACACATACAATACTGTACGTACCTCCTGGATAGACGCGGTCACCAACACGACCAACTATACACTCATTTGAATTAAATTCTATTGAAGTGTCGCTATCACATATATTGGTCGATTCGGCATCATTATCTAAAGTGTTTTGATTTCTATGGATCAAAATTTGTCCTTTTCTGTGTAGTTCAACATCACAGTGTTCCCCATCGTACAATATATAGCATTGTGATACATGCAGGATGCGTAAAGAGAAAGAGGTTAGATCAGTTGGAATCATGTGTAAGGTGTGTATGCTAGCAAATAGTTTTACCCCGTACGAGAATCATCCTTTAAATACAATGTGACATCAAGACCACAAACAAACTCTTACGAATGAAAAAATAGCCACGCCCATTCATCCAAATATCTTCTTTAAAAACGAAATAACATACCGACATGCTTTTCGGGCTCTAGATTGGGATGGATATTCGATCGGATCTAAGAGCATAAGTGCTACTGGCAGTGTTACATTGATATCTTGTAAGCCCAAACGATTTTCATCAACATCATCAAGTGCAGAATTTTGCAAATTAAATTTAGAAGGTGTTTGATATGTCTGTACGACAAAGAATCCATCACTTTTACCAGGTGATAATATGATTTCATCATCTTGAATTTCTTTTTCGTCAGTGTCATTATCTAAATGCAGTCCATCTTCTTCCTCTTCATAATTCTCTAACGATATCAAATTACTATCTTCCTCTTTTTTGGAATTATCATCAAAAGGATCGTTCGGTTTTACAATGGATTGCAAATCTGTTTGGCCATTCTGCTCAACGGAAGATGACAATAAACAAACACGATTCTTTCGACAGACTTTAAAATTATTAGTTTGACTTGTACACAACCATGCGAAGGATGACGCCGGTATCACAACAATCCATAAAAGCACCTTCAGAATATTATTTTTTAAGCCCATGTTTAAAGTTTTCTATAGATTTTTTTCTAAACTTTAGGAGACTCCAGAGTATAACGACCGCCTGGCGATTGTGGAAATTGCCACTTCTTTTCTCTCTTCGAGAAGGCGATTGTGTCTCTTGAAAGATGCATAAACACTGAGATGAGATGTGTTAAGGAAAAGATGAAAAAGAAAAATTAGGGATCGAGGATGATGTTCAGTTGTGTTTGGATGGCAACCTCACGGAATGTCAAGCTGGGGATGTCTGTCCGCACCCGATCCTCTTATTCCGGGGAGTGGTGAAAGTGGCGTGACAACCTTAAAATTGTTGTTTTCCCTCTCATCCTCCTCAGAAGGAACATCCAAAAGTTACCTTCTGGGGTGAAAACAGATTAGAAACGTTCTTACATGCTACCCATTTATCATATTATTGAACGAAATCTACTTGGAAACGATCGGAACCTGAATATATTTCATGTGATTCACTAAAATTTGCTAATTATCACTTTTTACGTGTAAAATTACACGCCTTGACTCCAGTATAATCGTTTCCTGGTAAATTTTGCACAAGAATGTATGAGTTTTACAACCTAACTAAAGGTGCTTCTATCTATCATTAACCTTGTTAATAATTTGAAGTACCAGAAGAGTCAAAATAATAGGCAAGGTCTCCTCATCATCGTCCATCAATTCCAGTTTCTCAACATATATGGTCTGTAAGCCACATCACAGAATCCCTCATGACTCATGACTCCCTCTTTACCACTTTCCAACTGGACATTGCATTTCTCGCTTTTCTCTAATTCCATTTCATACTCCATGCTCAGTATTTCATTTTGATCATTTTCATAAGGGGAATATAAGAATATTTGTTAACAAATGCAACAACTCTACACATGGTGATAATCAGTTGAAATGGAAGCAGAAGATCCAGATGGCAAAGCATACTATAACTCTATTGCATTGCACTCATTGTGGCATTGTTTGTTATATCCACTTGTCTGCAATTTGTTTTGATTGAGATTGTTTGGGAGAACAAAAACCCAAGACCTTGAATATATTATGTGAATTCACATAAGAATGAGCACTCTGGTACTGATTGTACGAGAGCCATTTCTAAAAAGCATGTGTTGTTGGGGACAAATTTCTACAGGTAGGTTCTACAGAGTTTCACCTCCTGTTAATTTATGCCTCCTTAGGTACTGCAGATCAAGAGTTCTTTGTGGTAAGCATCATCATGACAAGAAGCAATGATGGATTCATCATCCTGGAAATGATGTTGGTGAGGAGTCTTGGACCAAGCATTCCAAAAATCATCACGGATGATGCAATTTATGTCAGCCTGAGTTCAGGGTCAAGATCAACTTGACGAATATTGGTGCGTTGGAGAACAGATACTGGTGGAGGATACACCGTTACTTTCAGAGATAAGGATGGGGAGAGGGGGAGGGGGGGGATTGTTTTGGTAATATGGTAGGCATTGTGTGGAAGGAAGAGAGAGGAGAGTGGTGACAATGTAGTGGAGGAAGGTGAGAGGCTGATTGTTCTATAAAGTAGTAGGTGTTGCGTGGGTTTTGTACATGATGTGCTGGGTGGAGGGGGGTACTCAAAAAGGCATCTTCAGCAAATTAGGTTCACGCCGGATATGCTCCGGCTCTCGTAGAATATGACCTGCTTTTCACCAACGATTGCTAGGGAGTGGGTAAACACAGACGTCAGTATCATACTCGTACAAACATCACCTCACATCAGACTTAGACCAATCAGATTCGTTCGCTTCTGAGGCAGATATTTTTGTGACCACGGAAGCTGAAGTGAGAACAAATACCTGGTAGGTCCTATCGTCGTTCTCTTTCTTCTGCAATACAACAGCATATCACTTCGACAGGGAATCTCATCAAAGGGGACAAGACACTATATCGCAATCTTTCGTGATACATTCTCATCTACAAAATTCATACATTGCTAATATTTGTGGTACATTTGTTTTAGTGTACTTCTTTGATATCTACATTTTTTACATTTGTTTTGTTTACAACCATCAGATCTTTCTTTCAAAATGAGTGATGCTGACAACAAAGTAAATGTGCTCATGGTTGGGACAGGCGAGTACACCACTGGTTACGTGGGCGGTACAAAAGCTGATAGCGATAAGGGTGCTGGAGTTGTTGCATTGACGATGTTTGATTTTCGTCGAAGAAACAAAGTTGATCGAGTTGGCATGTGTGGTGTAAATGTAAGTAGATTTTTTGTTTTCTTTTTGTGGCGAAGCTGCATTAAGGAATTGGTGGAATATATATTTTTTCTGTATTATGAAAATCATCACTCCTGAAAACAAATCACTGATTCTTGGTTTATTTGTGTATCTCTCATCTTTTTTCCTTTTTCAGGGAAAGAAGTTTCCTGGTATCCGTAATCACATGCAACAGAACATTGGTGATGTCTATGATGATATGGACCTTACATGTGATACATTTCCTGGAGATGATGAAGTAGATCCCGAAGCTTATGTCAATGCTGCTGCAACATACAAAGAAGGTGATGTAGCTATCGTTTTTACTCCTGATGATACTCATTTTTCTATTGCGTTGGAATGCATCAATCGCGGAATGCACGTAATGGTGACAAAACCTATTGTTCAGACATTGGAACACCATCAAACATTGATGAAGGCAGCGAAAGAAAAGGGCGTATTGGTAGCTGTTGAAGTTCATAAACGTCTTGATCCCTTTTACGCAGATGCACGTGATCGTGCTAGGTCCCAATTAGGAAACTTCCAATATTTGTATGCTTACATGTCTCAACCTAAACATCAACTTGATACATTCAAGGCATGGGCTGGTAAGTCATCTGATATTTCCTATTATCTCAATTCCCACCATATCGATTTTTCAGAATGGACCTTGGCAGACATTGCTCGTCCTGTACGCGTTACAGCTACATCGTCGACGGGTGTCGCAAAAGAACGTGATATTGATACAGAAGATTCCATTACCTTAACAGTCCAATGGGAAAATCTTAATGATAAGTCTTTGGGGTGTGCTGTGTACACTTCATCATGGGTAGCACCCAAGAGTGATGTACACTCACAGCAGCGTTTCTTTTACATGGGAGCCAAGGGTGAGATCAACGTGGATCAAGCCCATCGTGGATGTACGGTAGCAACGGATGATGCGTCATTTGCTTCTGTTAATCCACTCTTTATGAAATACACCCCGACGAATGGGAAGTTTTCAGGTCAAAGCAGTTATGGTGTGAAGAGTTTTGAAAACTTTGTTGATGCTTGTAGGGCAATCAATGCTGGTGCTGCCACACCTACAGACTACGATGATGGATCAATCGCAACCGTCAACACGACTGTGCAAGGAACTGCTATTTTGGAAGCTGGCAGGAGGAGTCTCGATAGTGACGGCCAACCGATGGATCTCATCTATGAAAGTGAAGATGCTCATGAACCTATCAGTATCCAACCTCATGTATTTTAAGTTGGTTAGACTTCTGCATGTTGCGAACAGAAGTTGACTGGGTGATACGGAAAATGGTATGAAAAACCAATGGATATACAAGTTACATCAATAATTTGATAATGGTAATATAAGAATTACAATAACTGTTGATAGGTCCGTTCATTCTATTTGAACTCCAATTCTCCACTTGCTTTTATATTTTTTTAAAATTAATGAAGCCGCTTTTTTCTATATTGCTTTCAGAAATGTCATTGCTTTACTTATGCCCTGGTGGAGGCGGTGGAGGCATACCACGCTGAGGAGATGGTGCCATACCTCCATGGTTTGGTGGGGGTCGACGTGCATTATAGCCATCCGACGGTGGTCCAGTTGGTGGAGGAGCTCCATATCCCACAGATGGAGGTGCACCGGGTGGAGGGGATTCGTATCCTCCAGAGTGTAGGGCACCTGGAAGAGGGGGGGCATATCCACCACCAGGTGGTCGATCGGCGGGAGGAGACGCACCGTATCCACTACCTGATGGTGGACCAGCAGAGGGTGGTGCTCCAAGAGGCGGACCTCCGGATGGTGGACCAACAGGAGGAGGAGCTCCGTATCCGCTGCTAGAATATATGAAGATTGGCTATGGTGGAACTACAGTACTAGGTTTCCAAGTACAGGGATATGTAGTCCTTCAGATGATAAAAAAGAAGTTCGATACCAAAATAATGTGATATACGAGTACTGTAGACGATTGAATATTAGTAGATTCTCCTTCAATAGTCTTCTCAATCGTGGCTGCAGTTGCTGTGGTTGTAGTTGCAATTGTAGTTGTAGCTGTGATGGTGGTGTCAATTCTACTCCGCGTATCGCACTAACTACTAACCATGGCAGCATCTCTGTTCACTTCTTGTTTCTGCTGCTTTCAAGTTCACAACTGTTGCTACTCTAGAACTGTTGACGAACAAAGGGAGAAGAGAGAATTGAGTACGTGTACCAGGTAGCAGTTTTGATTGTCTTGGTGTTGAACACGCATCCTCATTCCCTTCATAGCAACGTCAAGCCTGCTACAATTTGTCTTCAATATGTCACGATCTTAGGTTGAAAAGCTGTATCTGTGCAAAAGCCAGGACAATTAGAGGGAATATGTGCGTGATGGACAAAAAGTATCATCTAAATATTGTTAAAAAGTTAGTGCTGTATGTATTATATTGTGTGCTTACTTGCTTAGCCGGTGTAACGAAGCAAAAGGCCGTTGCTGCCAAGTGCCCATCCTGAGTTGTTGAATTCCTTAAAGAATTTTACGTTGTAAAGATTTCCAGGGATACTGTTGGCACTCTTGTCGAAAGAGAAGTTCTTTCCGCCATCCTTGCTTACGAACATTGTGTTGGATCCACCAACGGCCCATACCTCCTTCTCATCTCTCCAGGCAACATCAGTTAAACCATATCCACCAGTGTTGATCTTGGCTTCTTGGAAGTCAAAGTCATTACTGGATAAATCAGGATCATTAGGACTAATCAAAAGCTTACCACCATTCAATGTCATCCATAGACCCTTGTGGATATCTCCTTCAACGAAACCCATATTTTGAATACGACGAGGTGTACCGCGGTTGTGTGGGACCCAAAAGTCCTGACCAGGTTCCCAGGTAAGGAAGAAGTTACCACGTGATGATACAGCCAAATAAGCACCAAGGTCATCACGTACTTGATTAATGATAGAACCAGTGAAGTATGAAGCCCCACTTACACCACTTGAACTGACACGGTTAAGTGTGGCATCAATGGTCTCTTTGACTTGTGCCTTCCAGTTGCGTCCTGAATTCTCGGTGACGTAAACAGCACCAGATGATGTCGTCATCTCAGCCTTGTTAGGTCCCAAGGCAGTAATGGAGGATGGTTCACCAGGAAGTTTGGGTGACAAGGGAATTCTTTCCCATGTCTTTCCAGCATCCTTGGTGTGAAGAAGAAGAGTAGGCTTTCCGAGAACCCAACCCTCTCCGTCCCTGAAAGAAGCGATGGTGAAACGGTATGTAACCTCTTCTTCGGCATCCAAGTTAGAAAAGGACCGTGCCTCCCAAGTTAAACCACCATCGTTTGTCTCAGCGAAGGAACCACGTGAACCAACAAGGTATCCATGTTTTTCACTGTGATGGGGAATGCAATTTTTTTCAAATAGAAACAGACGAAAGAAAAACAGGCATTTGGGTGTCAGTGGTTCCACAATACCTATGCGAAAGGCCGTCTAGGGCGCCATCAAGTTGATTGCATGTTTTGTATTGCTTGAATCTCATCACCTACCTATCAAAATCAATATCATAAAGAGTATCCTGGAATGGCAAAGGAACAGGAGTCCAGCAAGTGGAAGCAGCAGCTTCGGCTTCTTGGGGCAAACCGGCAACACCACCAGCTGCTACAGTAGCAAGGGAAGCAGCAGTGGTAGCCGACTTGGTAACGAATGTTCTGCGATCTTCCTCACCAGAAGACATGTGCAATTTGGTTGAGAAAGCCTGAGAAGGCTGTTGAACAAAGGCAGAAGCCCCGCCAACAACAAAGAAAAGGGCAGCAGCGAATTTCATTTTGGTGTTTGACCGACAATAATTTGTGTATCTATCGAGTCGTTGACACTATGATGCAATGATACTCCTGTGTATCACTAGAGAGCAGAAGTGATGTGCGTGTTAAATCTAGGCTACCGTAGCAGCCAATCCACAACAGAGAGATCGAGAGCAAAGCTACAAAGTTTACTAGTTCAGGCTCTTTCTGATGTTGGGTGTTGATTGACAACACATCACAATCCATAGTGACACAGCGAAGCAACACAGATCTGTCCTTGGAGCCAACGTACGTGTCGGACATAGTCACGAACTGCACCTAGAAACCAACGATGATTTCGTACTGCCAAAATCTTTCACCACGTACGCGAACTCTGCCAAATCAGAGTAAAATCATTTCTTGAGTCGAATCAATCCAGACGTATCTTTTGGTGGAAGAAGTACAGACGTCAAGATCTTCTGACGGTGTCACCTAAATTATCCTGAACCTTTGATGAGTATCGGTAGATACCTCACCGGATGTGTTTTAGAGAGTTTTCAGAGTATGACACTAAACTATTGGGAAGAAAACTTCTAGACAGACGTCTAGCAGAGTCTAGGTCCTAGTGAGTGCAGGTCCTAGTCCTCGATGGACAAGGCGCAGCAGTTGATTACAGATTTACAAATTCTTTCTGTTTTATTTTAACTTCTTTAAAATATTTCGTCTCTTTCTTTCACCAATTATTGTTCTTTCTTTCTGAAGAATTTCTGAAGAAAACTACTTACTTTCGTTTCCTCTAAGCTGTCACAGGCTTTGCTACAGTTGCAGCTGTTGTTGCTGTTGTTGACTTGGCTGCAGATTTTTGACTAAATTGTTTGGCTGCAGCACGTACTACTGCAGGTCTAGCATATCGTAAGGAATGTACCAAGTATAATCCTGATGAAAACACAACAATACTACCGACTTGATGTGTAGCTGCCAAACCCAATGGAACATAAGTTAACAGCGTAACAATACCTAAGCTCATTTGTGCCGTTGCTGCCACACCCACGGCCATTAATCCCTTTCGTACTTGGGGTGTAACAAGTGCAGCTTTTGTTCCACTCACACCACCCACTGCTGCCAAGGCTAATGCCGATATTGCTGTGGACGTTCCCAAGACGCGATGATTCCATTGCACAGTTGCTGTGTTGGATACTAAATTTTGATACCATGGCTGTATATCCCACATTCCAGTGGGTATCCATTGACCATCCATCTTGGGGTATGTATTATACGCACGACCTGCATCATTCCCCGCAACGAATGCACCTGATACGATAGTAACGGCTGTCAGTCCTGTGACTGCTATACCGCCCGTACGTAGCCGTGAAGCATGTTTTAAAGCATCCTTGGAAATTTTGGATACATTTTCAATCATTTTAGATTGGTGTGGTAACCCCAAAACATCAAATCCTGTCCATAACAATGCACCATACGTTGCAACAGCCATGGATAAATGAGCTGCCAATCGATGTGGCCGAACACGTATTTCATTCTTCTCCTTTCGTCTGTCATCCCCTAATCCTGATTTGACCATCCACCAACCAACTAATCCTTGTGTACCGCCCATGGTTAACAAACCCACCATTCTCTTTTGATACCCTGCTGGTATTTTACCTCTTGCTGTAAAGTACATCCATGGGAGTGCAAAGCACAACCCAACAGTCCGTCCCAACATGCGATGTCCATATTCCCATGCATAAATAAATTGAAATTCTTCAATTGTCATACTTTGTCGTTGTTGCCATTCAGGGAATTGTTTGTATCTGTTAAATTCAATTTGCCATTCTTCCTTTGAGATTGGTGGACGTGTCCCTAATGGACTCCATGTGGTCATACTTAATCCAGATTGGGTTAACCGAGTGACTCCACCCACATGAATCATCCCCACCACCATACCAGCCGTACCCAAAAGCCATTTCGCTGTAGGTGCATATGCATTTGCTGATGGTGATGTTATCACTGGTAATCCTTTTTGAAGAAATGTCGATGCAGCAGTTTTGGCTGCTTTCGCTGTTGCGGATGCCATCTTTTTTTAAAAAGGTGGGGAAGCGTGTGTTACAAAGAAATGAACTCTTCCAACTTCTTTTTCACGTCTCCGTTCTGCAAGTTATCAAATGGATTGAACTCTTTTTCTCAAATATGAGATGCAAAGTTCAATTGAGATTTGGTTGCATAAAGAGTCTCCAACAAGGTCAAAGGGTTGCTCCTTTTTATTTTAAAATTTCCAGTGGCCATAGGCGGCTTCACGCAGATTCGACTCACAAACTCACAGGACGTACAAGCGCACCGAAGACATCTTGTTGAGCTGGCAACAAAGAAAAAGAGCCCCAACCAGAACTTGAATCACCACAGCGTGAACCTTAATCCTTTTTGAATAATCTGATGCTACTCCTCAGCGGTTACTTTAACCCGCTTAGCTCTCAGGTAGTAGGACTAGGAGAGTCTGCTAGTACCAGTCCGTATCTCTACCGTAGAGGACTACATACATAAGATATTGGTACGATACAGACGGATACAGCATGGCAGTATCTTTTGAATCTGTCTCGTTTTTTTTTTGTTTCATGGCGCGATGTTTTTCTACCGGTACTCACACAATATTATTATTGACGCGTGGGTTGAAAAAAGAACAAATACTTTTTGACATCTACGCACAAGATCTACAGTTCAGATAGACAGTGGTCTAATTGATTTAGAAAAGAAATAACAAACACAAAGACTCTAGACTAAGCAAACATCAAGTTGAGACAAGAGAGACAATGCCTTCCACTAAAAGCATCACCCTTGCATCCACACCTTCTACCTCCAGTGGTAAAAAGAAGCGTCCTGTACTAGCAGTAACACAAGAAGAAAATCTCACTGTTTCTACAGTTACTCCAGGTCTGAGTGCTAAGAAAGCCCATCATACTACTAGTACAAAACCAAAAAAAGCAAAGATGATTGATATGGAAAAGGAAACTCGCAAGGCCATCCGAGCAATCAATGGAAGATTACTGCTCGTTTAAAGTGGAAGAACTCATACAGGTATATGTGTAGTCAGAATGGTGTCAAGGGATGTTGTATTAAAGTCCCTTGCAGTTATCCACAAGTATTTGAAGCAATCTTTGTGGTGCTAAAAATTGTAAGCAAACGAAGAAGCCAAAAAAAGGAGAGGATAAAGAAGATAACAATAGGGACAAACATCTTACCTTCAAAACAATCTCCAAGGATGATGATTACAGATTTCCATTCAAATGAGGAGTTTCATACCATTACAATGCTTCTTCTATGTGTGCACCTGTATCGGCTTCATTCAAGGACCATAAAATTGTTCTGACCTTCAAATTCCAGATTTGTTAAATGAAAAAGCAGAAGAAGAATTGTTGTATTGGTACAAGAGTCTCTGTCAACTTCATTTTCTGAAATTTTTGCTGTGTTATTTATTATTAGATTGGAATATTCTGTGATCACTTGGAAATTGAATACTAGGAGATGTAACAAAATGTTAAAGTTAATTTTAGAGTAGTGTAGAGACACTTAGTTTTTGTTTTATATACTAAATGATGTAAAGTCTATCCACAAAATGATAACACACATGTTTATCACTGTCCCTACTACTGCCATGTGTAACAGTATTCTGTGTCATGCCATAGTCGACTAAATGAGGTCCACTCTTTTATAATTGTTTTGGAAGTATGTAAAAACTTGTTTTGTTAGTGGTACAGTCATGTGTTGCATCAGATTCAACTTGTGCTTTTTACATGTAAAAATACCATAGATGATCTACTTTATGTATAAATCATATGGGTAAGGAAAGCAGATAAGGATGAAAATAATGCCCAAAACTACTAGAATTGTAAATTTGGAAAGGCAAGAAGTGAAAGTGTTTAGAGATCAAGTTTCTCTAGTAGAATAAGAAAATGCAATAGAAGAAGTCTAGCTAACACTAAAACGCCTGTACTCTCATTCTTTATTTTTAGGGTGTGGAGACGGATTACCAGATAGTCTACACGTATTATCCAAGACTCTGGTTTCAACTAATTATGTCGGCGGTTGCTCACCAAAAAAATGACCAATTTATTGTTTTGGTGAGTATTGGGAAAACTTACATCATAGTGACGTGGAGTGACGTCATTTTTACAATGACGTGGGATTTCTCGAAATTTTCGTCTAGCTGAGATACTCTTTGACGTAGAAACATACTTGTTGAGAAATAGTAGATGATGTAATGTACCGGTACGTGACACATGCACAATTTTGGATGATCTGCAGACTACTGAAGTACAATTTGTATATTATATCATATAAGTGTACACAAAAAGTTAAAGAAAAATGGCGCGCCAATTGGGCGGAGTTGTCATGCTTTTTTTGTCTGTTGAAACCAGCACCCCGCTCACCCCGCCAAAGAAGAAAAAGTCGTGGTTACAGACAGTACCAATAAAATTAGACGATGGTAGGATTCCAGGTAGACCTGTGGGAGAGTACCTGTACCTGGTAGGACTAGTACCGGTACCCCCAGGTCAATTCTATCTCCAGTAGATCGTCCAACGGTATCCAAGAGGGGAAGAAAGTGCAAGTCCCGCGATATACCTGTACCATCATGTATCATGTGATATCTAGTATTAATTTTACCTGTACTTTGTAATGAATTGAAGTATTTTGATTCGTACATGGATCTTGCATTGTTTTTTTTCTGTGTGTCTTTTGATACACTCTTTTGATCCCAGGCACAAAACACAGTAGAGGCGATACGCGAGTAGGGTCCCTCTGCTTGCAGCTCTCGTCATTTCGGGCGCACCTGACTGCATTGCATTGCACGACGAACGCGTGTCTACTCTTTTTCTCCGTTCTTTGAAGGCCGATTCATTGCACCACCAAGCGGTGTCCCTTCACTCTTGCGATCGAATTTATCCACGATTGTTATCCTAGAGAGCAGTTACTACGACTAATTTTTTGCACAAGAATCTAGTGTCGACACTTGCGACCATTCCCACACACCCAAATCTGTTGAGAGAGTATACACGGATGAGTACTAAGAGTACTGCTGCAGCAAGTCCAACAAGTATTGCAGATTTAAATTTGCTGACCACATCTACAAAGGATAACAAGACAACGACGGCGACACCATCAACCGAAATGAGTAAAGCATCGGACGCGGACACTGGTGACTTACAGAGTGTAGGTGACAAATCTGCAGGAAGTCTTTCGATTTATTCCACAGATGAAGAAAATGATACTGATATTTTAAATAAATCATTTGTACGGACTATATTAGATTCCGCATCTCAACGTACATTAGATGGTCCAACATCAGCATCAGCGTCAGGGTCAGCGTCAACCGATATAATCACCAACAAGAAAAATGGTGGTGGTGCACCACGTGTTTCCTTTTCGGGTGTCGATTCCGTCACGTCCGAAGGGAGTTTACGTGATAAGACTGTAGATCAATTAATTGAAAAGGTAGAAGCTTTAACATTGGCCAAAAAGCAAGTTCAGATTGACTTGTCAGCTGAAAAGGCTGTTCGAAAGAAAAAGGAACGTAACCTTATTAAACTTGCCAAGGAATTAAACAAACGTGCGGAAGAACAAAAAAATTATTCAACCAAGGCTGCCAAGGTACGTCGTGTACAGTCACAATTTATAATATACTATATGAGAATGTGTATGCTGTATTTCAAATAATGTGTGTAAGAGTTATGCTTGGTTCAATGACTTTTTCCACTCTGTGTTGGTGTGTCCTTTTTAACACAACTCTATCCACTCTCGTTGAATCTTTGATTGATTGCATTGCCCTTTGCATTCATTTTTTGTCAAAAAGATGGATGAAAAGGTACTTGGATTACAAGAAAAGTTGGAAAGCACGAAACAAGAATTAGAAGATATCAAGGAAAAGCATGAAAAAAAATCACATGAGCATCATGTTGAGATTACTGCCTTGCAAGACAAATATCGTGCTGCTACCAAGGAACACAACGACAAAACAGAAGAATTACGACGCGAAATTTTGGAAGCCAACTTGACAGCTGATAAATTACGTTCTAAATTGGCAAGATTAGAAATGGTACATTCACCAGATCATGCAGATATGATTGCCGAACGTACCATGAGAGAATCTGCCATGTACGACAATGACGAAAGTACTAATGAAACAACAACCCCAAGGAGGAAAAAGAAAAGCAGGATGATTTTACCTATCATGATGGGTATGATTGCGGTAAGTGTGTGAATGGTGCTGTTGATGGGCTTGCTTTTTTAAAAGAGGAAAGGAGAATTTACTCAGAAGGTTGCATGGTAGCCTCCTTTGTTTTGTGTGATGACGTGTGTGTGCGTCTATGTTTCTAATTTTCTTTTCCACGACCATTTTTTTTCTTCTCTCTCTCTCCATCTTTATCCTTACTACGAATTGTAGATTGGTGTTGGTATCATGCACAATATGGATCTATTATCCTTGAATGCCATGTGTGGGCCTGTTATGCCAGGTACAACCTACAGGGATACAAATGCATCTTCGGAAGCACCATGGTGGGCACCTGCACCACTCAAAGCTACTGTATTTGGTACTGTTTGTAGTAGTGAAGAGACACGTGTACGAACTCGCATGGAATATACACATCACAGTGGTAGTGGACAACATAAATTAACCTTATGGAGTGTTCCTCCTTCTAGTGATGGCAGTAGCGGTGAAGAGGCAGAGACGAAAACACCACCCACACTTTTATGGGAAAAACGTGTAGGAAATAAAGTCAGTATCTTTTCGGAACATATTGTGATTACAGATAAACGTGGAAAAGAAGAAGATGTACCAAGTGGATCACTTCCATGGATAGTATTGTAAATACGAAACAAACAACAAAAATAGACTATGGTATGAAAATAATGACATCCGCACTACCCTAAACCATCTCCAAAATGAAACAAAAAGAAAAAACAACAACCACAACGCATCACACACAAACACGCAAACACGCAAACAAAAAGGATATCAAACAAACAAATTAAAATTACGGTTCATGAACATGCACATGGAAAAAAGCACACAAATTAAGACTTCAGAGAGTGTAAGGAAGTGCATGTCATGCTAGAGACAAGACACAAACTAAAAATTTGGTATAATTTTTCTTTAAAAAAAGGTTCATCTATTTTTTCGACGCCTTACCCTTCACTTTCACTTCTGAGAAAACAACCAAATATTATATTGTGTATGGGCAGTTCTCTTCTATATGTAACCTGGAAATATGTTGTAGAGAGAAACTATTTGATCAAACACGTAATATAAGACACTACTATTCTAGAGAGAGAGAGAGGCACTGTGCATGGTAACTTACTTTAAACCATTTTTCTAACTTTTACAAACAACCAGTCGTGCAATCCTCCTCACCAGTTTTATTCTTGTCAAAGGTCCCATCTTTGTTGATGACGTGTAGGTCCTTCGTTGGTGTTGTGTTGATGAGAACGTATTATCTTTAGCTTTTGTTGTGCATCGACTCAACCAAGTTGGAATCTTGGGCATGTACTCATCGACACCACCTGGGACAATAATAGTTTTCTGAAATGATTGAAATGTACCTGTTGTAGCTGTCTCGACACAATCTGCCATGCTTCCAAGTCGAAAATTTCTTTTTGTCAATCCTGGACCATCTACCGTATTTGGAGAGTTGTGACCAAGAGCAGAAAACAGAGACAACAATGTTAGTTTGCAAAATGGCATTCAGTGACAGTTTTACAGTAGCACAGAGAATACTCACAATGTGCGTACTTTCCACTGTTTGTCAATATTGTTGCACTTGGTTCTAAAGGGATGATTGGTGGGTCTAACATCATACACCTTTATTTGCAAAAAATAAGAATTTAAAAGAAAAGAGAGCGCCAAAATGTCAAATTTTACAATATCTCGCCACTTGACAAGCAAACTCATGGAAGCTAATAAAGAACGGGATGGTACGAACCCAAGTTTGAACAAAAAGTCAACACTCTATAAAGTAGAACTGTACTCACCAACATGTATCATTAACAAATTCAACCCCGAAATCTTCAAGAATTTTGATGGTACCTTTGTCTTTTTTTGCCTTGTCATGAATTGACCTCGATAGACAAACCATGATACGGACATTTGGATCTTTTTGGGAAACGCCTGTTTTTTCTACTAGCTTGGCAAGTCGTTGGCATTCTGTCAAAGATAAATGTGGATTACCCAAGGCAACTAAATCAATTTTTTCTTTACTCTTCTTGTCAGTTGTCGTTGAAATTGTTGTATTTAATGCTCGGAATGTCTCTAGTAGATCATCTGATGTTACTGCTATACGTTGCCCATTATAGCTTTCTAAAAATTCATCAACTGCATTTGCATCTAAAGCTTCAGGTGTTATACCTGCAATATGTATTAAAGGAGAAGTACCTGTAGTTCCAAAGGCTGCACAGAAAGCCTTCAAATGGTCTTGATTGACAAAGGATGGCCATCCACTAATGGAAGATGGCCCATCGAAGCCTAGTAATATTGGAACTTTTCCATCTGACAAAGTTCCACACAAATGTCCAAGGGCTGGAAATAAAAGTTCGAGATCAAACTCAATTTCATCATCCCTATCGTCGTCTTCATTCTTCTTCCTTTCAGATATCACAATATCCCAAATGTCTTTCAAAAGTTGAGTTCCATCTAGTACTATTTGAGGCTTTCGATTTTCTTCTAAATGCATACCTGCTGCTGGAACCTTCCCAACGATAGCACAGCATATATCCATATAGTCGGCGTATTTTTCAGTTCGGGCTCCCAAGATACTGTTGGAAAAAACAACAGCATTTGATTCACCCCATACCAATTGTTCTCCCAGTTGTGGTGTATGATGTGGTAATAGATATGGAGCACATGTAAATGACGATTCTTCACATCCTAATTTAATATAAGCATCACCAACTTGAATAGATGCCAAGGCATAATCCGGTTCAATACCATATTTTTTCCACCGTCTTCGATCGGCAGACACAGCATTGAGCGTCGTGGGGATACGGACCTTCCCTCCGGCATTTGCTAATCTTGTGACAAATTCTAATCCTCCAGGACCAATATAGGTTGTACCATCAATGTGAGCCTTGGTAACATTCAAATACTTTGGTTCGTCCATTGTGAGTTTTGCATATCTTATCAATACACGCAATGCCATACGATCAGCTTCATTTTCACAAGCATCCAACATTTCACGTTCCTCAATAGTCATGTTGGATGTCATAATCTCCTCATCAGAAGACGGTACGGCTGCTCCAGTTGATGGGACTGTATCACATGAAAACACACCATCGTCTATGGTGTCACTCATAGCAATCTTATTCTGTCGGACCAAACCAAATCTTTCTGTCGCTGTGGTGCCTGACTTTCGTTTTGTAAATGCAGCATTTACAAATTCTTGAATGGAAGCGAATTGATCATCCCCAACACATAGGATGTCAGGAACTTTGGGATGATGAAAAACTTCTTGAGCTACAATAGCTCCAACACAAAGTAATCCATCGACATCTCTGAGAATAATAGCTTTTGGTGCCTTATTTTGTAAAATTAGTTCTAAAAGTACCTGTGATGCTGTGCACGATCCACGACCTGACGGCAAACAAAGCATTGATCCTGATACACACTGACCAAACAATGGGTGTGTGGCATCAATAACTATTCCTGTTTCAGGATCAATACCACCCCAAAATGAGATTGGAACATTGGAAAATAAAATTGGAGCTCCTAATGACGACGACGACGACGATTGACCATTCTTGTCGTTATTATCATGGGTTGATGTTTTGCTTTCATTTTTCCCTCCATGAACTAGAACTTTACCGGATATGGAAGTAGTATGGTTCATGACTTTTTCTTATTGAATTGTAAAGTGAGTGCACCGTTGCGTGGAATTCTGCCTTTCTATCTCTGCTGTCTTCACAAGCTTTCGAAATGCCATTGTAGGTCCTCTATCTCCAGACGAAAGAGAAATAAATATGATCCGTGTTATCAAAAAGAACAAGTATATCGGTTACACAAACGTAATACAAAATGGCACAAACAGATCCCTGAAATCACCTTCACCGTTCTCTAGGTGTAGAGTCTACAGGAATGCAGTACGGAAATCATAGTCTAGATTTCTCTCTAGAGAGAAGAGTCTCTCTACAGGGGGAGAAGTCCTGCTTTGTGGCACCAAACCGCCACAAACCTCTGCTTCTTTACAACTTAATTAAGGATTAGGTTTTCACCACATGAGATTTTCAAAAAAAGGCGCGCCAGTTTTTCATCAGATTTTGAGATTTTCGAAAAAAGGCGCGCCAGTTTTTTTGGCTCCATGCGATTTCTCTCATACAAGAGCAGCCTGTAAGACCTACATAGTACACACCGAGACCTGAGAGATCAAGAAACTACTTC